>CAUYSK010044852.1:0-38666 GCA_963575035.1 Avahi laniger | reverse complement strand
TCCTGAGCTCAAGCAATCCTCCTGCCTCAGCCTTCCGAGCAGCTGGGACTACAGGCATGCGCCACCATGCCCGACTAATTTTTTCTATATATTTTTAGCTGTCCAATTAATTTCTTTCTATTTTTGGTAGAGACGGGGTCTCACTCTTGCTCAGACTGGTTTCAAACTCCTGAGCTCAAGCAATCTGCCCACCTCGGCCTCCCAGAGTGCTAGGATTACAGGCGTGAGCCACCGCGCCCGGCCTGGAGATGTTCTTTTGGAAGTTGATCAGCAGATGCATAAGAATCTGGAAGAAGCCATTTAATTAAGGTTAAAAAAAGCATGGTGAGCAATGTGGTACTGAAATCAATGATTTACCTTTGAAGTGTCAAGAATGATACTCCATTCCCCTTCACTTAATTTTTAAGAACAAGTTATATATATTTTCTGTAGGTATTAAAGTGGATTTTCACCTTTGCCATTTCAGAACCTAAAGGGAGAACCTAATAGTAAATGAAGACAACCTTGTTAGTTCTAATGACACTCCCAAGTATTTTTACCTAGATTAAATATTAACTTTACTGTTGGCTTTGTATTCTGGCAATTAACCCAAGACTATGCTTCTCAAATGGGAGCACACATACTCTCAGGGTGTGCAACAGCATGACTAGGGGAATTTGGAGGAATAATTGGCCCATCTTAGATTATCAGTTTTGCTCTTGGATTTGGAAAATTCTTATTTTTGTTTTTCTACTTGTGCCAAATTTTATCAATATACTGTTAGGTTAAAAACAAACACAAATATGTGTATTTATTACTATATCCCTGTAATATTGCCAGGCACATAGTAGGTAACTAATGTTTGTTGAATGAATGAATTATCGAATAGAATGTAAAATTTTAATAATATTTTAAAGATAAAGCATGACAGATCAAAGAAATTTTTTATTTGGTATCTACAACTTTGATGAATGCTCCTAGATTCTGCATCACTTCATGCTCTTTTGCCAGTAGGGATGTCTTAAGGAAAAAGTTGCATAAATGCCAATCTAAGGCAACACATCTAAATGGTTACATGAACATTTCCCAGTTGAGGTAAAACCAAGAGGAGTGATCAATAACATCGTATCAGTGAAAAGGATTGAGTTCATTTACTGTACTGTCACAAACTCCAGAGATACATCTACCAAGAAGCAAAGAGATACATTCTTGGATTCCCAAAAAAAAAAAGATGATTGTGGGTTTTCGATATTTGTGTGCTAGTCTTTTTAGGTGTTATGAATTGCAAACAGAAAGTAGGTGAACTAAAGTGGCTTGCAGTGGTTTTCTTCCAGAGAATATATGTGTCAGGCAGCAAAAGTAGGAGGCATTAGATGATTATGTGTCAAAATGAGTCACATGATTCAAGAACTGTAGGGAGTAATTTTAGAGGCAATTAAGTGGTAGGGAAAATCAGAAGAGATGACACATGAAGTGTGAGTTTATATAAATATATAAATTTGGATGGCATTAGTTTGCTGCTTTATGAACTATGTAAGGGTAACAGGAAAGAATGCTGCTGTAGGGGTATATCATTGAAGTTTTCAGGCTTCTGTTGGTGAAGTTTCATGTAATTTGGTCAAGTTACCTGTGTCAGAGGATGGATGACGGAGTCATTTTATTTGTTGGGCAAACTCATCAAAGGACTTTTAAATTTTTGTCATCAAACAAAAATGGCTAACGATATTTTTAATTTTGCATAGAAAACTAATTTGCTTTACCCTATGTTAGTGACCAAATCTCAACTCACTTCTCATTTTTTGGTCCAACTTTTAAGAACTTTATTTTTATTGATACCATGGACTGCATGGTGAAAAAAAAATACGCAAATTTGCTTTGCATTTGTTGATTGGGAATGCTCACTTTAAAAGATCCATTAAATAAGCAACTATGGAGCTATTCTTTATCGTTAAGGTGAACGATTTATTCAATTAATGTATTTTAGTGCTACTGTGTGCCAGTCTTTCTTTGTGGTAGTGTTATGTCTTTTCCCCCTTCCCATTGTGAAGGAAAGAAAAGGAAGTACAGTCAGCCCCGAGTTTTAATATTCTGACTAGCATTTTATGCATTTGTAGCCATGCCAACAAGTTTGTTATGTAATAGACCAAACTTACAAAGTCATTCCCCCATACAGGCCAGCCCCACTCCCAATGCGAATGTTGCTGTCCATGGTCCTGAACCATCAATGTTAACTGGCATTTGGTTGTTAATCTTCATCCCGTGATGCAGCTAAATATTCCAGGAACGCCGAACCAAGTGAGGAGAAAGATAGCAAAGGAGGGAAAGGAGATAGGAGGAGCAGGGGGAGAGAGGAGGAGAGGTGGAGAGACCGTTGGAAAAGCATAGCCCAAGAGATGGCAAGTGAGAAAAAACAAACTAGTGATGATGTGTTCAAATAATGGAGGTAAACAAAATATGACAGAGAGACAGGGAGACAGAGAGGTTATTCTCGGTCCACCAAAGCTTTTTTATCTTTTTACACATATAATTAACATGAATTTTTAAATAAAATAATTGTTTTTCTACCAATTGCCATTTCTATTATGCATTTACTTATCTTAAAATATACTTCCTAGACCTTCTTATAGCCAGTGCCCCATCTCTACCTTTGCAGTCATTCTCCTCGAAAGAACAGCCTCCATTAGTTTTCTTGACTTCATACCACTGCACAAAGATGAAGAGTATTTAGTTCTGAAAATCCTTTACTGTTGAACATTTCAGGTTGTTTCCAAATATTACATAATGAACAAAGCACCATGAGATTAGTTGGCTGAAAATAAATTGGAAACATAAAAGAAAAAAATAATCTTTTAAAATTTAAAAGTTCTTTTCTTTTAAAAAAGGTAAAGATAAAATATTTACCAAAGATAAAGTGTTGCAAAACTACCTTATGATGTACCAATATACTGATACTAAAATAAAACTTCACAGCCACAACAAAATTAATAATTGGGAAATGATAGTTTTGATGAACTTTGGCATTTCAATCAAAGTCATATTTGCCTTCATTCACTTGCTCAATACCTTTGAGCCAATTTTCAAAACTCTTTCAATAAATTAGTTTTAAATTTCTAATTTTTTTTCAGTCAAATTTCCTGGAGAACAATAGTTGTTAGGTTCCCACCAGAAAATAAGACTGAAAAGTCATGTTGGAGCTATATTGTGAAAGGCTAAGGAGGGAGGCTGGGAGCAAAAATCATGTTAATTATAAATCAAGCTTATATTCTATGCAAACTAACCCCTTCCTACTACATGTATTATTGAACAATTATTAATGTGCTATTTTATCAAGTCATTGGTAAATTATCAGTTTTCTTACTATTAAAACTATATCTTTAAAACATCAATACAATTGCCATATCACTAATATTACTGCTTTCATCAATTACAAAGTAATGTACCAATTCTTCAGATATGCTTTTGAGCAGAAGGATGGAGCTGAAAATTGATTTGGGATTTTTTTAAAAGACAAACCTTCCAACAATCCTAAATCTCAAATTTTTTTAAATAGCGTTTTTATTTTTTGAATGTGGGCATTTTCCTATTTATTGAAGATATAGAAAAATCAAAATGGAAAAGTACATTAGAAAACTTATAATCCCTCCACATAAACAAAGCATATATTGATATCTAGTCGTGTAAGTCCTTAGACCCTTTTCTAAGTCATTTCTGTCAAAAATGGGATCCACTATGTATATTTGATGACGGACCTTGTCTGCCTGCTCCCTCACTTTATTGTTAGTGCTAGAATAATACCTGGCAGAGAGCAGGCACTCTAAATATTTAATACAAATGGATGAGTCATTTTGTACTACTGTTTTGTAATATACTGTAATTTTTAAAATACACAAATTGTCAGATACATAGGTTGGGATAAAGATGAATGTGACAAAAAGAGTGTGCCCCCCTCCCCCATTTAGAAAAATGGATAAAAATACTTAAAAGGTAAAGCTTTGGAAAATTGTCATACATACACCTCACCCTGAGTGCACCAGTATTTAAAAACCTATAAAACCAGTAACTAAATTATTAATTTACAATAATATTCTGCCTGAAATTTACCTGTTAACCAATTTGCTTTAAGCATTTTGTCAAATTATATTTAATTGAATTGTTTTCAGTCAAACTTTATGCTCCTAGCTAGGCAATGGAATGATAAGAGATGGGAGATATAGTCTCTCTTCTTGAGGAATTCCCACATTTCTGGGTAGATAAATACAGTACGGGATGAAAACTCACAGATGGTGCAATACCGCACAGGAGGGACATCTAAGTTACCTGGGGATTGAGATGGCCCAAGGAGTCTTCTCAAAAGAGAAAGTGCCTGAGATGACCAGTTGGAGGGTAGGAGCTGTTTTATTTGGCTTTATATTTATAGCTTTGTAGAGAATCTATATTAAATACTTTCATTGGATGAATACATGAAATCAAGTTGAAGATTCAGAGGAACATGTTAAATGATGTATTAATATCTTGGGATTTAAGCTGAATGGAAAAAATAATGTAGGGAGAAATGGAGGAGTAGAAATCTCTGGAAAAATATCAAAGAAAAGAAAATTTCTAATGGAAAATAAGAGAAAGAGAGAAAATTGGAATCATGGAAGATTGAGATTGGAGAGAAGAGTAAAGGAATTTAATATTTCTGAGAGGCTCTTTCACATAATGGCAACTTCCAGAGTGGTTCTTTAAGGTTGGACATGGCTAAAGTGAGATAATAATAATAGCATTAATGCAATTAATAAATCATGAGATTAGAATATTGAGGATGGGGTTATATTTGGTATACTGAAGTTGCCAAAGGTATGTTAGCTCTTAGATATGTTAGTTGATCTTGGCTCAAAAAATAAGACAGTCATAATCTTAAATTCCTGGGGTTTTTTTTTGTTTTGTTTTGTTTTGCTTTTGAGACAGGTCTCACTATGTTGCCCTGGCTGGATTTGAATTCCTGGGCTGAAGGGATATTGCCCCCTCTACTTCCTGAGTGGTTGAGACTACAAGAATGTGCCAGTGCACCCAGCTAAATTTCTGTGATTTGTGCCAGAGTTAAAAGAGGAAATTCTAAAGTCAAAGACTCAGAAATGGTTTACTTTGATTAGGTGCCTCCTAAGTGGCATATTTAAAAAAAAAAAAAAAGTAGAAAAGAAAAAAAACCATGACACTTTAGATTTTGAAGACTTGCTGCTAAAACTGTACAAAAAGGGAAACAAATGTATTTCCTACACTTCTGTTGGAAAGAAGAATGGTGTGTGCAGGTGGCCTGGCCTGGGGTACTGGGCTCATTATGAATGTTTGTGCTAAATGTGCCTTTAGGAATAAAAATTTTTAGACTTCTTAAATATATTGGATTGAAATGCTCCTGGGTTCATTCACCTAAACATTAAAAGAACTGGCTTTTTTACTTAAGACACAATTTTCCTCTGGAGAAAATGATCTTCCTATATTGAAGCAAGGAAGTGGCTGGCAGCAGCCCTAGGGCTTCTCCAAGGTTACAAGTCTTGGGTAAAGATGTGTGTGTGTGGTCAGAATGTGGAATTCAAGCCACTGCATCTGCAGTGGGCAAGAAAGGGAGTGTGTGTCGGGTTAGGAATGCACCTAATCCCCTCCAGTAGTCAAAGACGGGAAAATGCTGGAGAAGGTTCAAGAATATTATATAGGGGCGAAGGGCTATTGATACAAACTTAAATAACAATGTAGTGCAGAGCCATATTGGAGCCTGGGGCAAGAGAAAAATTAGATTTATTTAAAATTTCGATGTTTTGTTCATCATAAATTTTACATTAATTTTTATTTTTAATCATATTGCCTTAAATATTATTTCTCTTGATTACTGAGTTTGGCGCCTCCTTAAAGTTTGCACATGAGACCACTGCCTCACTCGCCTCACCCTAGTCCTCAGCAGATCAAGAAGGCTTTCAGGGTTCCCTGGCCTCCATCCCCAAGATCATTAGGTAGAAAGGCCTGGAGATGGAACCGTGCGGGTCTTTCGGGTAAGGGAGGCTTCTTTGCCAAAATGGAGTTGCTCTATGGACATCAAAATGAAGCCATATTATTGCTTGCCCCAAGCAGATAGTTAAACTAAAGCATTTAAGGACCCGGAAATTACTAGGGTGTGGATTAGTGCCACATGGCCAAGACATTAATAAATAGGTTATTGACTTTGATCATACTGAGTCCAAACATATCTAAATATGATAGAATCATGTTACAGTGAATTATACTCCATATATGATGGTATTGTTAATAGTTTGATTCTTGTGAAATTCAGATTGTTTTGAAAATATAGATCTGGAACATGTTCCACATGTAATTTTGGGATAAAGTTTTTTTTTGAAAATCCTGATCACTCTTGATATTAATTTGAATATATTGTCAGATATTTAAATTTTGTTTTTAAAATGTCAGATGGATTAATCTCTATTTATACAAAGTCCCTTAAGAGATTGGGATCTGTTACTAAAAGTGTTTGAAAGGTAATTATTGACCCTAAAGCCCATGAAAATAACGTTAAAGTAGAGAGGCAAATCCTCAAAGGGTATACATTGAATGTTCTGCTCCTTTCCTTGCCATTATCAACTAATATTACGGGATTCTAAGTGAGAAAGGAAGTGTCTCTGTGCACTTGTATTTTATGTAGGAAGGTTGGGGTTTCTCTCCATGACTTTGGGGCTCAATTGATAATGAACCTGCACACATTGAACCAGTCCCAGGGAGTTTGAGCACAAGGGGAAAAAAGATAGTAAAGATGTAATATTTAATATTTTAGTTCACCACAGAAATTTGACACATTGTTTAGTATTAAAATATATGATACAGTTGGTCAAACTGGTGAACAAATGGTTGAGAATTGGGATTTTCTGTAATTGGGAGCTTGAACAAAAATTACTGAACATGCCATCCTCAGTTTTCTCATCTGTAAGATGGTAATAATAATACTTCCTTAACATGAACAACTTATTTTTTAAAAAGAAAAAATGATCAACATGTTAGAAATTAGTTACCAGGGAAGTTTTTTATAGGGCTTTGCCTATAACTTGTTCCTCTTTCCCATTTCACTTTATTCGACCTGCCCTACACAATTAAATTACTATGAAGAAATATACTCCATCTTTTTTGTCATTATTTCATTAAAAAAATGCAATTCAGGAAAAAAAACACGAAAGATTACTTAGCTACACAGACTATACCTTTTTAAGCTGCAGTTGCACAAATGTTGCCCTGCATTGACATCTGCGGCACAAAACTGCCCCAGTTTAGAACAATTGTGAAGAGCATCCCTGCTCCTTAGCTCCCTCTTTGGTCAGCTGTGGCCTCTGCTGCAAGTGCGTTGCAGTTCAGCTTCTCCCTCTGCTGGGTCATGCTTCATTCTCTCTCAAAGATTGTTCCTGAGAGCATTTCCCTGTCTTCATGCAAATCCCGGTCTGTTTCCTGGGGGAAACCAAGCTAAAACATCTTATGAAATGACTTAAAATGAAACACCAAGGTGACTCAATGATAGACAGGACTGGCTGAGGGCAGAGTTTGGTAGGACAGGTCATCAGCTAGTAGTGCCCTTGGCGAGTGCCCACAGACATCGAATCATTCTAGGACAGTGGTTCTGCGTGGGTGCTGGGAATGTGTGGGAGCATTTCTGGTTCTCACAATATATCAGGGTGGGTGGGAGCCAGGTGCGCTAGACGTTTTCTGGTGTGAGTAAGTCCCACAAAATGAAAGCCGTCCTAAATTTGAAATGATCCTCTGGACATGTCTAGCTGAGTGTGGAAACAAATTCCATTTGGCATCAAAATGCAGTTTGTTTCACAAAGTTTTAGTAACCACTATTGTGTCCAGGAATTTATCAAAAACTTTTCAACATTTGAAAAAATAAGGTTGTCAATTACATGCCTCATATTATAAATGAACTGCCAAGACAATGTATCCATTATATACATTCATAGTTGTTTAATTTAAAGTGATTCTATTTACAAGTGCAATATTTTGGCTACTTTATTATGCCTTGTAGTGTGGTAACACTTGAATATTTCATATGTAAATATATGTTGTTTTATTATTTTCTTTTTATTTCTCCTTTACAGTTAGGGCATTATCTTGATTTTTTTCAAATTGCATATATAGTTAAATCACATTCTTTGTGGATTTTATTTCAAGAGAGTAAAGGTATTATAATTTTTTAAAATATAAAGGAAATCACAATCAAATACTTCACATTTTCTAGAATATCTAAAACTTAAAAAACTGACAATTGCAGTGTTGGTGAGAATGTGGAGCATCTGGAACTCTCACTGCCGCTGGGAGTGTGAAGTGAAAAGCTAGAAGTTTCCTGTAAAGTAAACCATACCTCTACTCAATAATTTTATTCCTTGCTATTTACACAAGATATATAAAAATGTTTGTCCAAATGAAATCTCGTTCAAGACTATTCATAACAGTTTTATTCTTAATAGTCCCAAAGTGGAAACAACCTAAATGTCTTTCAAAAAGTAAATAAACAAGTTGTGTTATTTTTATGCAATAGACTACTACTCAACAGTACAAAAAAATGAACTACTTGTATGCATTAGAACATGGATGAATCTCAACCATTTTATGTTTAGTAAGAGATGATGGATGCCATTTATATGGAGTTTTAGAATAGTAAAAATTAACCTATACTGATTAAGAAAATCAAAACAATGGTTGCCTCTGAGGTATAGGACATTGGCTGGATAAGAGTACATGGGGAACTTCTGAGTTGATAGAAATGTATATATTTTACAAAATCCATCAACTATAACCTTAACATTCATGAACATTATGGTATATAAATTATGCCTCAATTAAAACAAAGAGTATTGTGAGGAAAAAAGAAAAGAAAAACCAAAATAGGAGGGATATGACTGTGTTGAAAACTGCTTTTCTAGCCTATGAAGTTTCAGCAAGCTCCTGTAAAGAATGAAGAGGGCTAAGAGCATGTACTGACGACAAGAGACCTGGGGTAGGGATAAGGAGGCTACCAAGTGTGAGAAACTTGAGACTTTAGATGAGGCAGGGTCCACGGTCACCATCAGTAGTTGCCAATTTCCTGTAACAGACACCTGTGCTGGATGCCCCGGTGGAGTGAGACTCCTCTAGGTAAAGGTCAGCAAACATCAAGGAGACCGAACACAGGCAGGCTAGCAGAGCCTCCCTCCATTGACATGTGGACACTAAGCTTCCTTCTGTGTTGTCCATTTGGGGAAGGAGGAATGGGAAGGAAGATTTATTGAGAGAAGAGCAACAGCCCAAACAGGGAGTTTAAATTGTCTCGGTATTTACTTGAAGTCACTGTTTAACACTAGAGGAGAAAAGTGACATTTAATCTATAGGTTTAACTTTTTTTATGGCGAAAATGAAAACTTGAGAATAAGATGATATTGAGTATAGGAAATTATGTCTCCCACCACTACCGTTGAGTAATAGAGCATAACTCTTTTATCAAGTTGTAGTAGAATTAAATGAGATAAAATAATTAAAGCCCTATATGTGAATTGTATCATTGCTAGGAGGTGTCTCCTCAGGAGCAAATCATAAAGCTAATGAATAAGCATAGAGGACAAAATCATACAGGTCCTGCAGTTACACCTCAAAAATGTTAAGTGTGAAGTATATATCAAAGCAACAGCAGTACTTGTGTTGGAGCAAGTGTGAGGAGTATCTCTAGTTTTTATTGTTCCATCTTTTTTTAAATGAAAAAATAAGCAAAAATAAGCATATGCTTGAGTTTATCTGACATGATTGTGAATGAGAGAAATGAGAATTATGTGCATTTTATTCTGAATCAGTTACAAATACATTATTAACATTAAGAAAATTTTTTGTTCATAATAGAATCCCTTTTGCTAAGCATAGGGAATAGTCCTCATAATGTCTGTACTGTGAATATGTAAATAATATTAAATTTAAATACCTCTTTGATCATGCAAAGGACACTGTCACCGTTTACCAGTCAAATTGAGTAAATTGTCTGCAAAATGCTGTGTTCCTGAGTGCCACCTAGTGGTTAAAGTACTTGTCACGTTCTAGCTGCCAGTACTACAGGGTGTCCCAAAAGTCTCTATACAAAGGAAAAATTTTGTAAAATTTTGCAATGAATATTTTATAAATAAAGGCATTTAGCTACAATTTCCCATTTTTCCTATGTGTGATGACTTTTGGGACACCCTGTATTGTTCAACTGTGGCTGGCTCCAGGTAGCAAAGGGGCGAAAACCAAAAACAAACAGATAAAGGGAAAACTTATCCCCCATCCTGGCGACTTCTTCCAGTTTGTCTCCCCTACACAATCTTTCTGCCTTTGTTTACATGTCAGTGTCCTCAGCTAATTGTACATTTGGGTATCTGTCCAGAGTTTCCTGATATTTGAGGGATGGGCTCAAAGGGGCTTACACTGCTTTCCTGGGTCTAGAACTTGAGGGGTAGAGTTTAGATTCTAGGCTTTTATGGAGCTTGGAGTGACCACACCAGGCTTTAAGCTCCTCCAGACTGGATTGATTTCATGCAAAATCCTGACCACCAGGTAGATTTCTCTCTCTCTTCTAGTCTAGGTAATATTTTTGTACAGAAGAACAGGCACCTGCAGTTTTTCCTTGGAATTTTTCCTTCGCTGGTTTCCCTGCCTGAATCTCCTGAATCTCTGCTTTTTCCAGGTTATAACTGTACTGCATTTTAACCTCATCTCAGTTCTCATGTAGACAAAATTCCAAGGAAAAGTGATTCTTTATTTTTTATTTTTTTTAGTCACCTATACAAGTTGGCAATAAAGAGATTCTTTACTTACAATCTCTCAATCACCACCATTGAAAGGAAAGAAATAGACTCTGGACATGATAATGATCTAAGAGTTTGAGTCTTTCCCAGATTAATGTAAACAAATTTGCATATTTTTCAATAAAATAAAGGTAAGTATAAATGAAAGTCTATGTTCTTCTTCTAGCCCTTCCTAAGAGTTCTGTGCATTTCAGGATCTGCAGAGATTTTTGACGTAAGTAACATGATCCACACAATTTCCTAAACCGTATATAGGGAAGATATTCATTAATCCTTGGTATGACATCCAGAACACCAAAATCACCAAATCCAGTCTGTGGGAGGATCCATATTTCTTTCATTCAGAAGCTTCTCTAGGATAGGAGACTTCTACTCACTTCTGCAAAGGTGAAGACATTGAAATAAACATTTCAGGTACACTTTCCATTTTTCACCCTTAGTGATCCTCCCTGAAGGAGTTAATCCAGCTGACCCCTGTTATTAGTAGGTGTCTAAAGATCCAAAGGGCTTTGCCCTATTTCTCTCTTCTCTCTGGGACCTTTTGTGTCTGGACACACTGGGTTAGCTTTGTGACTGCCATCTCCATGCAGCGAGCACACCCCATGTCTCTGCCAGGCCTTGGGTCTCCAGGCTCTAGCTTCTCTACTTACCGCTTGCTGAGTAAGGCAAAGCTTCATGAATACTAAGGCATTGTTTGGGGATGGAGGTACAAAATCTCAACACATTCTCTGGGCTACACAAAAAATACTTTTCTTCATTTTTCTTAGTAGTTTGTGCATATATTCAGTTGGCCAGAATCCCAAAAGGGAAGAAAGTGAGCACCCTGTGGGGTAGATATTACTCTGTTCACCAATACCTGATTGTCTAACTCTTGAGCCTGCCCTTCCCCTGCCATAGGGGTGTGTATTGTCATGGAGATGTCATAAGATCAAAGCATAAAATCAAAACATTCTGGAAGGCAGGGTCTGCACATAGAGGACAGTTGCTCTGAAGAATTGCCTGGATCCACAGCAGATTGTGTGAGCAAGATAGAAATTTTTGTTATGTTCCCAGATTTTGTGGCTGTTACTAACACATAATCTACTGACTAATATGCCTGATTGTGCTATATGACTTGAGTCCAGTCTTTTGATTTATCTGGAATGTCTTTATGACATTTGTTTAGGTTGTCATTTGTAATAAAGTTGATGTTGTGCTTTAACCCCTTCTGAAAGGTGGGTTTTTTTGTTTGTTGTTTGTGAGTTGTTTTTTTTTTTTGCAGTGAGGAAATTCAGCCCATGTTTAGTCACAGTATTAACTTTATGTTAGGACTTAATGGTAACAGCAAGTTTAAACTTTTGTGCGTGTGTATAAGCGTGTGTGAGTGTGTGTGTTTCCTTTCTATTTTGGAGGTGAGATTTTATTATTTTGAATTGATTTCTTCATTTATTATTTTCTGAAGAGATTTAGAATTGACCCAAATTCTATTAGTAGTTGCCTTAAGAATTTTGAATGCTTCTTTTTTCCTTTTTGGAGACAGGATCTTGCTCTCTCATCCAGGGTGGAATGCAGTGGCACAATCATAGCTCAGTGCAGCCTCTAACTCCTGGGCTGAAGGGATCCTGCTGACTCAGCCTCTTGAGTAGCTAGGACTCCAGGTGTGCACCACAGCTCTACTATTTTTAAAATTTTTTTGTAGAGGCAGAGTCTTGCTGTGTTGCCCAGGCTAGTCTCGAATTCCTGGCCTCAAGTGATCCTCCTGCCTCAGTATCCCAAAGTGCTGGATTATAGCAATGAGCCACAACGCCTGGCCAGAATTTCAAAGACTTTTAACAAGACCTTAAATTTTTCATAAAAAATGATACATACTTATTTTAGACATTTGAAATGATATAATTGGATAATTAATTTTAAAAGGCCTCAAATGCCCCTCTAAGAAATACTGTCATTAATACTTGATGAACACCATCACCCTCTGCATAAATATTGGTAGAAAGGTAATACAAGCAGGGCTGGTATCTGCCAGCACACATGAACAGCCCCATCCAAATGCTTTAAGGCAGTGTCTGTTCTGAATTGTCAGTGACTATGCCATACTAGATGCTAAATATTTTGAACATTATTATTGAATAACACTCCCTGCACACACCACCACCACCAATGACAACATCTAGCATGCACTGTGGAAATTAAGTGTTTAGCTCCAGTCTAAGTCTTTTGCACGCGTTAACTTATGAAATCCTCCCCACAACTATGCAAAATAGGCACTCATTATCTTCATCTATGGATATGAAAACTGAAGGACAAAAGGTGGTGTAACTTGTCCTGAGAGTACAGCGCTAATGTATGACTATAAACGTGTGGATATACAATGTTTGTAGTGGATATTGTATTCACATTCTTGCACCATGTGCTAGTCACAACCTTCTCCAGGATAACCATTATCCTGACTTCTAAAACCACAGATTAATTTTACCTCTTTTTTACCTTCATATATATATAAAATGCACTCTTTTGTGGTGGTCCTCTTTTACTCAATAATACATTCTTACGATTTATCCATGACATTGCATGTCATAGTGCATTCATTTTCATTGGGTTATTACATTGTGTGCATATCCTGTTATGTGTTTATTCTACTGCTAAACTGTTTTTAAACGTGGCTACAGTATTTTGCATTCCCATTAGCAATGTATGAGGATTCCTGGACAATACTTGTTACTGTCTGCCTTTTTGATTATCCTTCTAGTGGGTGTGACCCACTTATTACCTAATAAGGCTTTAATTTTCATTTTCCCAGTGACTAAGCATGTTGAGCATCTTTTCATTTTTGTCTTCTTCTGAGATATGTCTATGCAGGTCCTTAACCCATTTTTAAAATTTGTTATTTGTTTCTTTCTTTTTGCTATAGAGTTTTTTGAGTTACTTATATATTTTGGAAATTAACCCTTATCAGATATATATCTAGAAAATATTTTCTCCCATTAGGCAGGTTGCCTTTTAACTTTGTCAATTGTTTTATTTGCTGTGTGGAAGCTTTTTAGTTTGATGCAATTCATTCATCTATTTTTTTTTTGTCACCAGTGCTTTTGGTGTGATATCCAAGGAAATATCCTATAAAGGACTAATAACCAGAATCTACAAAGAAATCAAGCAAATCAGCAAAAAAAAAAAAAACCCATTAGAAAATGGGGAATACATGGACAGAAGCTTTTCAAAAGAAGATAGAATAATGGCCAATAAACATATGAAAAAATGCGCAACATCACTATTCATCAGGGGAATGCAAATCAAAACCACAATGAGATATCATCTTACCCCACTCAGAATGGCTTTTATTACAAAGTCCAAAACAATAGATGCTAGTGCAAATGCAGAGAGAGAGGAACTCTTATACACTGTTGGTGGGACTCTAAATTAGTACAACCTCTATGGAAAACAGTATGGAGATTCCTCAAAGAACTAAAAGTAGACCTATCATTTAATCCAGCAATCCTACTACTGGGTATTTACACAAGGGAAAAGAAGGCATCAAAAAGACACCTGTACTTGAATGTTTATCATAGCACAATTCACAATTGCAAAGATGTAGAATCAATTCAAATGTCCCTCAATTCATGAATGGATAAACAAAATGTGGTATGCGTATATCATGGAATACTACTCAGCCATGAAGAAAGATGACTTACTGCCTTTTGCAATAATTTGGATGGGACTGAAGACCATTATCCTAAGCGAAGTACCTAAAGAGTGGAAAAATAAACATCACATGTACTCATTATTAAACTGGAACTAACTGAAGAGCACACATTTGCATAGAGAGAAGTATATCTCAATGGAAATCAAGCAGAGAGAGAAGGGAGGAGGGGATGGGTGAAAACCTACTTAAGGGGTACAATGGACACTCTCTGGGTGATGGAAACACTTTTAACCCTGAATTGAGCATTACAAAAGCAATCCATGTAAACAAAAACATTTGTACCTCCATAATACTTTGAAATAAAAATTCTTGCTCTTCTTTTAAGTCTGGGCTAGCATAGCTTAGTGGTCAGAGGTTGTGCTTGAAAATCACAAGCCAGTACATTTTTTCCCTTTCACACTATAAGATTGACAAAATATTAAAAAGTTTAACAACAATAAATTTTAGTTTGCTTTCCTCAAGTTATTGATTGTAGTTAGTGACTGACAATTATTCCTTTCTAATCATTATCATATTTCATCTTCATGAAATGAGTATTTTTTAAATTTAGAAATCACTGTGAGAAGACGGCAGTCTGAATAGTTACAAGATCAGATTTATGTCACAGTAGAACCTAGTTTTCTTAGCATTAAAGATTTCTCCAGTAAAAGGGATTGAAACCTTCCTTCACATAATATTTTTAGTTAGTGAATGGTGACAACAGGGAGGATGCAAACCACAAAATCCAAAGCTACTGCATTCAGAAATACAAGCTGGCTTTGCTTGATGTGGTGGCTGCAGAACAGAGGAGAAGGGTGGAGGGGTGTTAGGATGGGCCTAAGTTATGTTTCAAATCATGTAATGTGCCCAGTGTAAAGTCAACAGGTACAAAACAGTCATTATTTATCTTAGGAGATGGCAAGAAATACTTGTTATTCAAGAAGCATTAGCAATGGACAAGAAATATCAGTTAAAGTAAATAACCTAAGTAAACACAGAATTTGAGTAGCACCTAGAATATTTACCTCTTGAGGTCATTCCAATTGTTAGGCAAACTAATTAGTGTGGAACTCATAACAAAGATGCCAGAAAACAATACCTGAAGAACCACCTTTAGTATCCTTCTTTTCCTGTGTGATACAGTGATATGAAGACCATAGCAACATTTGCCCAACTGAGCAGTTGCGACGACAGATAAATGGTGATTTGGTAATTAAATGAGTACATTTGTGTCGAGCATGTTGTGCAAATTGGGAAAATGCCTAACCTTTCAAAGTAAATTTATCTACTGCTGTGGGATATGGCGTTCTTTCCTCGTCTTCTTCCCAGTTTATTCTCAATTCTGTCTCATAAGGAAGAACACAAAGATTTTAAGGCCCCAATAGCTGTGCTATTGAAGTAGAAGCAACTCAATCTATTTTACTGGTGATCTATGGACGTAAGAGGATCCTCAGTGGGACAGCAAGCAGACAGCTGTTTGAGCAAATACATCCGACTTTCTGAAGTTATTCCAAAACACAGACGTTGTACTTGACCCAGCGGCCTTGAAAAGTTTGAACTTATTGACACAAGACTATTTTTTCCTGGTAAATGAATCAGGCTTTTTTACTGGTCCTCTGTGAGAGCTACGTGTCAGCATCGCTCTAAGCCGTCCCCTTGAGTGAATTATTGATTCTGGCAGCACTGCTAATTGGACAGCCAGTAATTCTCTTTGTGGAATATTTAATCTCTATATATTTTGTCATCTTCAGCAACACAATTATTCTTCTTGCTTGCCTTTATATCAGACATCAAGTCTTAATTCTCACTTAACTCCTGTGGTAAGTAGCTTCTTTCTTATTGTCTGTTCTATACTAGTTGTATGTAGTTTGATTGTTTGGGGTGGTTTCTAAACACTAGGCCAAATACGTGTAAAATATCTCCTCTTATCTTTAAGAGGCACAATTATTGTGTGACTTTTTCACTTTGAAGTCAATAGATCTAGCCATGATGTAGCTCCAAAATATCTATTTAGAGATTTAAGAACACACTCTGCTAAAGCAAAGGTATAGATGCTAATATAAGTAGATTACAAGGTAGTGGAACGTCTGTGTGACAATAGAACTGGACACAAATGCAGCTTCTTTGTTTTCTATTCTGGTCCTGCTCGTGATCAACTGAGCACAGTCAACTTTTTCCCAGTCTTTTCATGTCTTTTTTAACATTTTATTTCTCTAGAAAAAAGAGCTCATTGGTATTGCCCTTCTTGCTATTTTGTTCTGTTTCATTATATCCTGTTATTGCTATAGTATAGAAAAATATTAGAGGAAAAATAATGTTTTCTATTATTACAATATTCTATATAATTCTACACAGGATTTCAGTAATTTCAATCTGTTTTTCATCAGAATTCCCTCTGAACTTGGCTCAGTTTTGCACTCATACACAATATCTTTTGGCTACCATAAGTAATTTTGACATATTTCTTTTTCCTTTTTAAAAAAGTTTATTCATATTCTCCTTGCCGCTCCGCACAGAATCTTTAACTGCTATTTCACTTGCCTTAGATATAAATGTTCTTTCTCTTTGACTACCTCTAGCTAATTGCAAATTCCCTTGTTTACACCAAATTTTTTGGTTCTCTTAAACATCAAGAACTAGATACTGACAAACATTTAAGAATTTTCCAAATGGATCATTTGAGTAGATTGTGATTCACCAACATTCTAATTATATTTCTAGACCAGTCATATAAAGGGTCTCAAAATACCATAATGTGTAATTGCGCATAAATCACATCCCCTGTGCTCCTCCAATCCAATTTTTAATCAGGTAGGGCTCAGGTGTGGGCATGTGCATTCCCTAAAATCTGCTCAACGCGTTTCTCTACACAGAGGAGCACATAATCCATTTGATCTATCAGACCCATGTGACATCCCACATCATGACCAATCTCTCTTCCAGGTGCATTTCTTACTATATTTTCACCAAGGTGACCATCAGGTGCTGTTATTTCACTCTTGTGAAAAGATAGCAAGGGATAAACATTCAATCTCCCACATTCCTGTATCTTTTACACATGTTTTGCATAACTTTTCTCACTGTTAAAAGCCACTATGAATTTTCTACATTCTCCTTGTTAATAATTATCATTTTCCCTCCATCTAAAGTAAAAAATTAAGCACATGTATTTTATTTTATTTTATTTTTTTGCAATGGATAAAGAATCTTTATTCTGCATAGTGCTAAGTGGGAAGATGGGAGACATTTTCAAATCTGCCTCCCCAAGAATTTGGGAGACAGGGTTTTTAAGGAGAGTTTAGCAGGCAGGGGATTAAGGAATTAGGTTTGTTAATTGGGGCAGAATTATAGGGGTGTGGAAATCATCTTCCTGTGTTCCTCCAGTCCCTGGGGTCACAATTCCAGTTGAGTCAGTTTCTTGGTCTGGGCCACTGGGATGGGTGGGCCAGTGGATCCACTGGGATGCGGGGCCTTTAAGATATCTCGAAAATGACCTTTAGGTTCTGAAAATTTGTTGTTATCTATGGAGAAAGTTAAGAATCTTTATGGACATCAGCTATGGGGAGAAGGTTAAGAATCCTTATGATCACCAGCTGTGTGGCTCCGAAGCGGCAATTATGGGGGCGGGGGGAGAGTTACTAATTATTATCATTATTTTTAGGTATGCCTGTGCATTATTTTTAGCTAGGCCCTTAGCACAGTTCTAGCCTTGTGCTCCGTTGTTGAAGGGCGGTTTTAATTCTCCCTGGGCTTTCACCCACCCTCATTCCTGAGCTGTTGTCTAGGGAAAGGGCCAATGACCATTCTGAATTCTTCCAGCTGAAAAGGGACAGAGTTTTGGGGGTCAGCCCAGGGTAGGGAAGTGAAACCATTTTGCAGTCATCTGCAAATATCTATGGGTGCTGGGCTTCAGACCTAAAGTTTGCATGATGAGAACATTAGTACCTTTATTTACAGCCTTAGCACAGTACTTAAGTGAACAGTGGACTACAAGATAGATAATACCTAGCTTCAAGAGCCCCTGTAGAACTGGTCTGGAGTTCTGGGGAATCCAAGTGAAGAATCCCCAAAGCCAATAAGATGTGGCTTCACTATAGAATCCCATTGTAGCCATCCAGCTTGTTGGGAATTTCTTTTTGATTCAGGTTTTAACTCTTCCTGAGGTACAGCAGATAGTGTCTGACACTGCATAGCCTCCTTGTTTAGCCAACAGCAAATCTAGTGCTGCCTCATTATCTAGGACTACCTGGGCTAGCAAGTTGAGGGACCTTTGTTGAGCCCTAAGGCTTTTTGCAGTTTCTTCTGGGATCAGTCCTAGAACCACAGACAGATTTCTAATCATGTCTCTGTTGGAAAATATTCTGTAAATAGGCATTAGTTTTTCTAGCAAGCTTTGCTACCAAGTGTCCTGGTATCTTCCTGACACTCCTCTCTTAAAAGGTCCATAAGGAACTTTATCTGGAGACTTAGAGCCAGGGGAAAACTGAGGATTTAATCCAAATTGTAGGCAAACATCAAAAACTCAAAAACAGTGGACAAGACTAGAATGTAATAGCAGGTGGACTGTAATATTTTATTTCTGAACCATATTTTTCTTTCTCCAGTTACCCATTTTTATTAAAGATGAATTAGAGTAGGATCAATTTACTTGTGAAAATAAACTTTATTTGCATAAAGTGCAGCAAGAATAATTACTAGCCATGTAGGCTTTTCTTTCTTTTAAAATTGGATTTGCTGGAACTTTTTCATAAGGAATCTCAGGTTGGACTTGAAGCCTCTTCAGTTAAGCAAGGATTTATCCGTGCCATTAGGTACCTGTATGAATTGGGTAAATTCCTCTTTTCTCAAGGTCCCAAAGTAACTTGAGGTTCCTAGACCTGCAGAAAGTGACATGCTTTACTCACCACATATCAGGCAATGTTATTGATGAGCTACCTGGCCAGTTGTTCCAAAGGGCTTTTTATCAGCTTTATACAGTCAACCTTAGTTCCTTAATGCAATCTGAGCACCTCTGAGAATGTGCTCTTCCAGCCAAAGCCTTGGCAAAATAACCAGTGTCTTCCCATTACAGAAAGAAACAGATTCTTGTTGAACTTATGCAAATAACTATATTGCCATGAATTAAGAATACTTACAAATAGTTCTCAAATTCTGAAGAAATCAAGTAGAGAGAAAAATAAATGCTTCAAATATTCCTTATAAACATATACTTTGTTGTAAGCAACAAATAGTTCAAAAGAAGGAAAAAGATTTTCTTGACTTCTGGAAATCAAAATACAAAAAGAATCAGCAATAAATTCAAATTCAAATTCAAATTCATAAAAAAATTTAGTTCAGTTTCAGGTAATTAATTTGTATTCTGTTTGAGGTTAAGTTTGTGATATTCATAGACATGCTGGCTTTCTAATTAAAGTCCTGGAAGCTTGTTTTTTTTCGTTTGATGGTATATAATCTCCAGTTATCAGAAACCTGTATTGAAGAGAATTTGTCAGTCCTTTCCGTGATTTTCCTTGAAGAAGCAAACTTTGGACTTAGCCAGCTTAAAGAAGCACTTTCTGAGATTAATCAAAGTAAAATAATAATTGCCTATGGATGACAAAAAGGCCTAGATTAGCCATGGTTAAAGAGACATTTGACAAACAAAGTCGATTATTTTTGTGGCATAGAGCAATTTAACATGCTAACCATAATTATTACTGATAACATACACCAGGACATATCAATATTTTAGAATAGTGGAACATATATTAATAACATGCTTATACAAATATAATCCAAAGAAAGTTAAACACCATTTCACATTTGACAACGTTTTCTGTATGGTTTTAACATGCCAAATAAAGCCGAATTAAAATGTCTCCCTTAGACTTTCAGTGGCATTAATATATTAAAAAGCTACTTTGAGGTCAAAAGGCTGGATTTAGAATTTGAGTTTTGGAAAGTTTGTCAAAAAACAAAGGCTCGAAACATTTGTTCAGATAGAATCACAAGCCATTGTAAAATAAGGGTCATTTATTTAACCAAGAGCCATAGTTATCAAAAAATTCTAATGGCCATACAGGCAGTTATATGGGTGTAAACCTTAACCCTTTTAAAGTTTAGTTTTTCTAGTTAGTCAAAACCTGATAAAGAGAACACAGGGATTACTTTGATACAGCATAAAATCTTTGATGCTTTTAGGCCAGTTACTGAAAAAGTAAAGAAAAGAAAACCTTCTGTAGTGTCATTTTTTAATTAAAAAGGAAACAAGTTATAGAATCCAAATGAGTACATTATGTAATTTCATTAGCAGCAAATTAATATCTCAAGATAGCTTTCTTTTAACTAATTTTTTTCTTTTTTATTATAGCCAGCTGGATCACATACAAAATTCCTTTCCTTTTTATAAAAACTTTATTCCAACCTGCACAGATCATTTGGAAAACATGCCTAAAAACTTTCTGTTTCGTCCTAACTTTCCCATTTCTTAAATAACTAGTCATTTTAGGACAAAAAATTTCATACAAGATCCTTTCTTTACAATATTATTCTTCTTTCTGTTTATCCTTTCTTACCAAAAATATTTCCACATTGATCGCCTTTCTTACTTCTCTTTCTCTTACTCACAAGTACTTCCTACTTTGCTTTTATTTTCTTTCTAAATCCATATTTGATTCAATCTTTAAATAACCTCTAAAGTAGACAAAATTACATACATGTATTGACTAGAATTCTCATTTTTAAATTTTAGTGCAAGCCAACTTAAGAAACAGGAAGTCATAAAACATTTGTTGTTGAAAGACAGGATAACCATAAAATTCATTTAGCCAAACTGATAATTCAAAGGTGTTAAAAAGCAAAGATCTTACTCTTTTAGAGAGGACACTCAGTTTTCCAAACAGTCCTAAGACCTAATATAGACAAACTGAAATGCAAATTGGGAGGCAAGCTGAAGCTGTTTCTTTATCTTTCCCCCAATTTTTTTGCAGTTTATTCAAAAGGTGAAAGAAATCTTTTATTATTCTTATTAATATCATATGAAAATCTAGTTCAAGAGAGGAGACTGATTTTTCCTTTGTATTATTATATTAATAGTAAAGCTACATTTAATAAATTCTCATAAACGAATCTATCTCATTTTAATCAGTTTAACCATAAGTTAAGATTTTTACAAACCTTTTATAACCTTCATTTTTGTTTGAAATTTATATCCACTTAGTTTTTTTTTATTATTATTCCAGGGTTTTTTGAGGGTACAAACATGATAGTCACACTTTATGTCTTTGCCTCACCCAAATGCGTGTTAAAGGCGTGCCCTTCCCTCCCTTTAGTGCTCCCCGTGTCCTTTAGTTGTAGATTTTCCCCCCATCCCCCTAATCCCTAAAGAGTATTTCTGCCATGTGATCACCCTAGTGTTGATCAGTTAGTACCAATTTGATGGTGAGTACAAATGGATCCTGTTCTTTATATCCACTTAGTTTTTAACTAACATTATTTACTTATTTAATTTGGAACATTTTAAAACCAATAAATTAGACAAAATTTTTATTTTACATTTTTTTATTTCAGAATATTGTAGGAGTACAGGTATCTTGGTTACATGTAATGCTTTTGCCTCGCCCAAGCCAGGGCTACAAGTGTGCCCTTCCCCCATACAATTCGCTCCACCTCTATTAGTTGTGAGTTTACCCACTCCCATCACCCCTACCTGACCGGCACCCAGTGAATGTTACTGCCATGTGAGCACCTTAGTGTTGATCAGTTAGTACCAATTTGATGGCAAGTACATGTGGTGCTTGTTTTTCCATTCTTGTGATACGTCACTTTGAAGGATGGGCTCAAACTCTATCCAGGATTATATAAAAGATGCTAGATCACCATCGTTTTTTGTAGTTGAGTAGTATTCTATGGTATACATATACCACATTTATTAATCTACTCTTGTATTGATGGGCACTTGGGTTGTTTCCACATCTTTGCAATTGTCAGTTGTGCTGCTATAAACATTTGAGTGCAGATGTCCTTGTTATAGAATGTATTTTTTTCTTTGGGTAGATGCCCAGTAATGGGATTGCTGGATCAAATGGTAGTTCTACTTGTAGGTCTTTGAGATAAACTCCATATTACTCTCCATAGAGGTTGTATTAGTTTGCAGTCCCACCAGCAGTATATAAATGTTCCTATCTCTCTGCATCCATGCTAACATTTATTGTTTTGGGGTTTTTTGATAAAAGCCATTCTCAGTGGAGTTAAATGATATCTCATTGTGGTTTTGATTTAAATTTCCTTAATGATTAGAGATGTTGAGCACTTTTTTATGTGTTTGCTGGCCATTATTTTGTCTTCTTTTGAAAAATTTATGTTCATGTCCTTTCCCATTTATTGATGGAGTTCTTTGATTTTTTTCTTGTTGATTTTCTTAAGTTTTATATAGATTCTTGTTATCAGCCCTTTATCAGGTATGTAGAAAGCAACTATGTTCCCCAATTCTGTAGGTTGCTTACTCGCTCTAGTGATAGTTTCCTTGGCTGTACATAAGCATTTAATTTGATCAAGTACCATTTATTTATTTTTGTTGCTGCTGTGATTGCTTTGAAGGGTCTTCTTCATAAATTCTTTGCCTAGGCCTGTCTACAAGAGATTTCCAAAATTGTCTTCTAGAATTTTTAAAGTTTCACGACTTAGGTTTAAGTCTGTTTTCCACCATGAATTGATTTTTGTGAGAGGTGAGAGGTGCTGATCCAGTTTCAATCTTCTGCATGTGGTTATCCAGTTTTCCCAGCACCATTTATTAACTAGAGATTCTTTTCCCCAGTGTATATTTTTGTATGCTTTGTCGAAGATTAGATGACAATATGAAGATGGTTTTATACCAGGGTTCTCAGTCCTGTTACAAAAGTCTATATGTCTGTTCTTGTGCCAGTACCATGCTGTTTTGGTTACTATAACCTTGCAGTAAAACTAGAAGTCTGGTAGACTGATGCCTCCCAATTTGTTTTTTTTGCTTAAAATTGCTTTGCCTATATGAGATATTCTCTGATTCCATACAAAGGATACAATTATTTTTTCTAGATATGTAAAGAATGATGATGGTATTTTGATTGGGATTGCATTAATTCTGTAGATCACTTTAGGTAGTATGAACATTTTAATAATATTGATTGTGGCAATCCATGAGCATGGTAGGGATTTCCATCTGTTTCTATCTTATACAATTTGTTTTTTCAGTGTTTCATGGTTCTCCCTATATATGTCTCTCACCTCCTTTGTTAAATATATTCCTAAATATTTAATTTTCTTTGATGCTATTGTGAAAGGTGTTGCGTCTTTGATTTGATTTTCAGTTTGACTGTTATTGGCATATATGAATGCCATTGATTTGCTTGCCTTAATTTTGTATCCTGAGACTTTATTGAATTCATTTTTCAATTCCAGGAGTCTCTTGGGTGAATTCTTGGGATGTTTCTAGGTGTAATATCATATCGTGAACAAACAGTGAGAGTTTTATCTCTTCTGCCCCATTTGGTTATCCTTAATTCCCCTCTCTTGTCTGATTGCTTTGACAAAGGCTTCCAGCACTATGTTGAATAGAAGTGGAGATAGTGGACAGTATTATCTGGTTCCAGTTCTAAGTGGGAATGTTTTAATTTTTCCCTGTTTAGTATGATATTGGCTGTGGGTTTATTATATATGGCCTTAATAATTTTAAGGTATGTCCCATCTATGTCTATTTTGTTAAGAGTTTTTATCATAAAGGTGTGCTGGGTTTTGTCAAATACTTTTTCTGCATCTACTGAGAGAATCATGTGGTCTTTGTTCTTGCTTTTATTTATGTGGTGAATTGCATTTATAGATTTGCACATGTTGAACCAAACTTACATCTCTGGGATAAAGCCCACCTGGTCATGATGAGTTATTTTTTTGATGTTCTGTTGGATTCTGTTTAAGATTTTTTTGAGGATTTTTGCATCTATATTCATGAGGGATATTGGTCTATAATTTTCTTTTTTTGTTGTTTCCTTTCCTGGCTTTGGTATCAAGGTGATATTGGCTCTGCAGAAGGAGTTGGAGAGAATACCATCTTTTTCAATGTTGTGGAATAATTTATGCACTATAGGTATGAGTTCTTCTTTGTAGGTTTGTTAAAATTCAGGTGTGAACCCATCTGGTCTGGCACTTTTTTTTTTTGGAAGACTTTAATATCTGCTTCTATTTCTGTGCTTGATATTTGTCTGTTTGGGAATTCTATTTCCTCCTGATTGAGCTTAAGGATGTGTGTTTCTAAGAATTTGTCCATTTCCTCCACATTTTGTAGTGTTGGGGCATATAGATTTTTATAGTATTCAAAGATAATGTTTTGTATTTCCATGATGTCTGTGGTGACCTCTCATTTTTCATTTATAATTTCATTTATTGTAGGACTTATCTTTCTAGTTCTTGTCAATCTACCAACTTGGCTGTCAATTTTGTTTATCTTTCCAAAAAAACAGCTTTTGGTTTTATTGATCTTCTGTATAGTTTTTTTGTTCTCAATTTCGTCTAGTTCTTCTCTGATCTTAGTTATTTCTTTTCTTCTGCTAGGTTTAGAGTTATTTTGCTTTTCCTTTTCCAGTTCCTTGAGATGGTTTATTACTTCATTGGTTTGTGAGTTTTCTGTCTTTTGGATGTGAGCATTTAATGCTATGAATTTTCCTCTCAGGAATGCTTTTGCTGTATGCCACAGATTTTGATAACTTGTGTTCCCACTATCATTTAGTTTGAAGAATCTTTTGATTTCCATCTGGATCTCCTCCTTGACCCAATAGTCATTCAGCATAGATTGTTTAATTTCCATGACTTTGTGAAGTGGTGAGTGTTCCTGTTGGAAGTGATTTCTAATTTTATACCGCTGTGGTCTGAGAAGATATATGATATAATTTCTATTTTTTTAAATTTGTTCAGGTATGGTTTGTGGCCTAGGATGTGATTGATTTTGGAGAAAATTCCATAAGCTGTTGAGAAGAATGTATATGAGGCCTTATTTGGGTGAAATGTTCTCTAGGATGTCTGTTAGACCCATTTGTTCTAGAGCTCTGTTTAAGTCCATTGTTTCTTTGCTTATTTTCTGCTCAGAGGATGTTTGCAATAAAGTCAGTTGGGTGTTAAAATCCCCAGATACTATGGCATTACCATTTATTATGCCAGTTAGATCAAACGTTTGCTTTATGTATCTGGGTGCTCCTCAGTTGGATGCATAGATACTAAGAAGTGTAAATTGTTCTTGTTGGATTTTTCCTTTCACCAGTATGTAGTTACCATCTTTGTCTTTTTTTTCCTTTTGCTATTTTAAAGTTTTTTTTTGTCTGAAATAAGGAATAGCTACCCCCACTTTCTTTTGGCTTCCATTTGCCTGGAGGTTTGTTTTCCAAACCTTGATCTTGAGTCTGAAAACATCTTTGTGCACTATATGTGTTTCCTGGAGATAGCAGATACTGGGCTTATAATTTTTTAATCACTCCACCAGTCTATGTCTCTTCAGAGGACAATACAAGCCATTCACATTGATTGAGAGAATTGATATTTGGGGTAGATTTCCTTTCATATTATTGGATAAATTCTTACTGTTTTGTTTTACCTTTTGAGCCATTGTGGGATCCAGGTTCTGGACTTTAACTCTTGAGTAATTGTACTTCAGTGGGTGTCTATTGTGCTGTTCAGTGTATAATGCAGGTCTGAGTACTTCCTGCAGGGCAGGTCTTGTCTTCACAAATTCCATCAATGAATGATTGCCTGTCTGGTAAAGTCTTTATTTCTCCCTCATAGATGAAGCTTAGTTTTGCCAGGTAAAGAATTCTAGGTTGGCCATTATTCTATTTTATAAGATTGAGGATGGGTCCCCAGTTCCTTCTGTCTTGTAAAGTTTCAGTTGAGAAGTCTGCAATTAGTCTAATAGGTTTTCTTTTGTAGCTTATCTTCTGGTTTCATCTTACTGCTTGAAGGAGTGCCTCTTTAATGTTTACTGTGGCCAGCCTAATAACTATGTGACGTGGTGATTGCCTTTTCCCATTGATTCTCCCAGGAGTTCTGTGTGCTTCTTGTATGTGGATATCTAGATTTCTGGCCAGGCATATTTTCCTACAGTATTTTGTGAAATAGATTTTCCAGCCCTTGTGTATTTTCTTCCTCTCTGTCTGATATGCTTCTGATACGATATATTTGATTTCTTTACATAATCCCACATTTCTTGTATGTTTTGTTCTTGTCTCTTGCTTCTGTATTCTTTTTCTTCATCTGATTTATTTAGCACATAGACATTATCTTCAAGCTCTGAGATTCTTTCCTGTGCATGATCCATTCTATTTTTAAGGCTTTCCACTACCTTTTGTAGTTCCTTGAATGTCTCTTTCATTTCCAATATTTCTGTTTGGTTCTTTTGTAATACTTCAATTTCTTTAGAGAATTTTTCATTCATTTGTTGTATTGATCTCATGGCTTCTTTGTGTTGGGTTTCTATTTTATCTTCAATTACACTGAATTTTCTTACAATCCATATTTGGAATTCTTTCTTCATCATTTTAATCATTTAGTTTAAATTGGTATCTGTTGTTGACGGTCTAATGAATTCTCTTGGGGGTGGCTTTTCTCTCGATCTTTCATGTTTCCTGCATTCTTTCACTGATTCTTTCTCATCAGGGTACTTGTTTGAGAACTGGGGGTGCTAGGACTGGTTTATGGCCCTTTCTACAAGTCCCCAAGGGACTTTCCTTGACAGTGCTGGGAAGAGGTGCCCTGTTCTGTATTGCCTTAGACATATTTTAGCAAGTTGTGTTATCTCTAACCTGTTGTCTTCACTCTTGCTAATGGAGATTGGTGAGTTTGGTACCCCAGCTTAAGCTCCCAGGTGGTGGATCACACTTGTGTGTATGACTCCACTGCTCTCTAATAGCTTGAGATGGAAGGCACTGTGTTAAGCTATGGGCTTACCCTCTCTGTCATTGATTGTAGTTTGCTGGAGCAGCCAGTTATCGAGGTAATCTGATGCCTCTGTGTTAGGCTCTGGTCCCCCATATGGGGTATACAAGCACTTCAATGTTTGGGAAGGGTCTTGCCACTCTTGAGGGTTACTTGGACCCTGTTCCCCCTTGAGGTGGGGGTAAGGGCAAGATAGATTGCAGTTGGTGCACGCAAACCTGGGTGTGTGTGCTTCTATGGTTGCTTGATCTGCCACTAGGGGGAGGTGCTAATATGTTATTCAGAGCTCTTTCACCACACTTGGGAGGCTGCTCCTGATGGGATGGGTCAATTGGTTCAATTGCTGAGGTCCCTGGCCAGGATTTTCCTTCCCTGTCCACAAACCCCAATGCTGGCAGCTGCCCCGATGTGGAAAAAAAGCCCTAGAGTTATATTTTTATTAGATGACCTAAGCTGATCTGGCAGGCTGAATCAACAGGCTGCCAACTATTCTTCAGTACCAAGGCCCCGCAGATTCACATCAGTCGTGCAAGGAAAGCGGCTTGTTTCACTTCTCCCCACCTCCAAGGGGAGAGCCCCCCCCCCGCCCCCGTCACTGGCGCAAAAGTCTCTGGGCTGGGGGAGGGGTGCTGGCCAAAACCACAATGTGCCACTCTGTTTCCAGGCTGTGGACCCCAAAAATGGTGACCTCCCACTCGCAGAAAGCTAGCCATGGGAGCAATCACTCAGGAGTTGGCAGATGCCAGTTAGGTGAGCTGAATCAACAGGCCAGAAGCTGTCCCCACTGCATCACATGCAGTCTCATGTCTCCCTAGCAGGGGGTCCTGCTCTTTCTCTCCCACCCTGAGCCAGCTGAATCATCAGTTTCCAGGGGCAGATACTCCTTTTTGGCCTTCACCTCCTTTGTTCTGGCCCTGCTGACCACCAGAGGTGAGGTGCCTGTCTCCAAACTCCATCACGCAGTCACTGGAAGTGACCACTCAGATCAGTCCCTCTTCCACCCAGTGTGGTCCTAGGACAGAGCACCAGGGAGTTCAAAATGTTTCCCACTATTGTCTTCTCTCCACAGAGCCTGTCGTTCCATGCCACGATTTTGCACTGACTTCAGGTGTGTCCCTGTCTGAGTGGGTGTGGAGGTCAGTTGATACAGACATAAAATGCGAGTTAAATCAGAGCAGTTGGGGTGCCCATCACCTTAGGCATTTAACATTTCTTTGTGTTAGGAATATTCCAATTTCACTTTTCAAGTTATTTTGAGAAATACTCTTATTGTTGATTATACTCACTTTGTTGTGTTATCAAATATTCTTCATTCTATCTAATTATCTAACTATATTTTTGCAATCATTAATGATCCTCACTTTATCCCCTCCTGCCCGCTACCTTTCCCAGCCTCTTATAACCATCATTTTACTCTCTGTCTCTGTTAGATCAATTGTTTTTAATATTTAGCTCCCACATATATGTGAAAATATGCAAGATTTATGTTTCTGTGCTTGGCATATTTCACATAACTAATGATCTCCAGTTCTACACATGTTTCTTCAAATGACAGGATTTCATTCTTTTTGTGACTATGTAATATTCTGTTGTTTAAATGTACCCGACTTCTTTATCCATTCATCTGCTCATGGCCGGTTACATTGTTTCCATATCGTTGCCATTGTGAATAGTGCTACAATACACATGGGGGTATAGATATCTTTTCCATATCTTGAATTCCCCTCCTTGGGTACATACCCAGCAGTGGGATTGCTGGGTCCTATAGTAACTCTATTTTCAGTTTCTTGAGGTACCTCCATACTGTTTTCCATAGTGGCTGCTCTAATTTACAGTCCCATGAGCAGTTTATGAGGGTTCTCCTTTCTCCGCATCCTCACCAGCATTCATTATTGCCTGTGTTTTTGGAAAAGCCATTTAAATTTGGGTGCAATGATATCTTTGTGGTTTTGATTTGAATTTCTCCGATGACTAATGATGTTGAGTGTTTTTCATATACATGTTGGACATTTCTATGTCTTCTTTTGAGAAATGTTTATCCAGATGTTTTCCCCATGTTATAAATGAGACTATTTGATTTTTTCCTCCTGAGTTGTTGGAGTGCCTTATCTATATTCTAGTTATTCATTCCTTATCAGATGAGTAGTTTCCAATTATTTTCTCGCATTCTGTGGGTTGTGTCTTCCCTTTGTTGGTTGTTTTCTTTCCTGTGCAGAAGCTTTCTTAGCTTGATGTGATCCCATTTGTCCAATTTTGCTTGGTTCCTGTGCTTTGTGGGTATTACTGAAGAAGTTCTTGCTCGGATGAGTGCCCTGAAGCATTTCCCCAAAGTTTTCTTTTAGGACTGTCATAGTTTCAGGTCTTAGATTTAAGTCTTTAAGCCATTTTGATTTAATTTTTGTATGGGTCTAGTTTTATTCTTCTCGTATGGTTATCCAGTATTCTCAGCACCGCTTACTGACAACACTGTCCTTTCCCCAATGTATGTTTCTTGACACCTCTGTCAAGTATAAATTCACTATTTATGTGTGGACTTATTTCCATGTCCCTATTCTGTTCCATTCGTCAATGTTTCTGTTTTTATGCCAATACCATGCCGTTTTTGTTACTACAACTCTGTAGTAAAATTTGAAGTCAGGTAACGTGAGTCCATCAATTCTGTTCTTTTTGCTCAAAATGGCTTTGGCTATTCTCGGTCTTTTGTGGTTCCATATAAATTTTAGGATTATGTTTTCTATTTCTGTGTAGAATATCATTGGTATTTTGATGGGGATTGCATTGTATTCGTAGATTGCTTTGGGGAGTATGGACATTTCAAGAACATTGATTCTTCCAATCCATGAGCATAGAATATCTTTCCGTTTTTGTCTTTCCTCTTCAAATTCTTTCATCAATGTTTTATAATTTTCATTACAGAGATCTTTCACTTCTTTGGTTATGTGTACTCCTATGTATTTTATTTTATTTGTAGATATTGTAAAGTGGATTACATGCCTGGTTTCTTTTTCAAATTATTTACTGTTGGTATATAGAAATGCTAGTAATTTTTGTGTGTTGACTTTGTATCCTGAAAATTTACTGAATTTATTTAGCAGTTCTAATAGTTTTTGAGTGGAGTCTTTAGGTTTCTCTAGATATAAAATCATATCATCCAAGGACAAGATATTTTGACTTCTTCCTTTCCAATTTGGATGGTCTTTCTTTGTCTTGTCTTCCAGTACTGTGTTGAATAACAGTGGCATACATGGGCATCCTTGTCTTGTTCTATATTTTAGAGGAAAGACTTTCAGTTTTTCCCTATTCAGTATGAAACTAACTGTCATCTTTCATAGATGGCTTTTGTTGTGTTGAGGTAGTTTGTTCTATACACTGTTTTTTTGGGAATATTTATCATGAAGGGAGGTTGAATTTTATTGAATGTTTTGTCAGCATCAATTGAACTGATCATATGGTTTTTGGCCTTGTTCTGTTGATATGATGTATCATATTGATTTGTGTATGTTGAACTATCCTTACATCTTTGGGATGAATCCCATTGGACCATGGTGAAAAATCTTTTTAATATGTTCTTTTATTTCTTTTTTTTTTTTTTTGAGACAGAGTCTCAACTCTGTCGCCCAGGCTAGAGTGCCGTGGTGTCAGCCTAGCTCACAGCAACCTCAAATTCCTGGGCTCAAGCAATCCTCATGTCTCAGCCTCCCATGTAGCTGGGACTACAGGCATGTGCCACCATCCCCGGCTAACTTTTTATATATATATATTTTTAGTTGTCCAGCTAATTTCTTTCTATTTTTAGTAGAGACAGGGTCTCGCTCTTGCTCAGGCTGGTCTTGAACTCCTGAGCTCAAGCAATCCGCCCGCCTCGGCCTCTCAGAGTGCTAGAATTACAGGCATGAGCCACCGCACCCGGCCTTAATATGTTCTTGAATTTCAATTTGCTAGCATTTTGTTGAAAATTGTTGCCTCTATGCTCATCAGAGATATTGGCCTACAGTTTTATTTTTTTGTTGTGTCTTTGTGTGGTTTTGATATCTGGGTGGTATAGGCCTTGTAAAATGAGTTTCAAAGTTTCCCTTCTCCTTGATTTTTTTTGGAATAGTTTAAGTAAAATTGGTATTAGTGTTTCCTTGAATGCTTGGTAGGATTCAGCAGTAAAGCTATTGGGTCCTGAGTTTTTCTCTGATGAGGGCTTTTACTCTTGCTTCTATGTCATTAGTTTTTATTGGTTCATTCAGGTTTTTGATTCTTTTCTTATTCAATCTTTGTACGTTGCATGTATCTAGGAACTTATCCATTTCTTCTAGGTTTTCCAATATATTGGCATACAGTTGCTCATAGTAGACTCTAATGATCCTTTGAATTTCTGTCATGTAAGTTTAATGTCTTCTTTTTTCACCTCTGATTTTATTTATTTGTATCTTCTGTCTTTTTTTTCTTGGTTAGTCTGGCCAAAGTTATGTCTATTTTGTTTATCTTTTCAAAACACCATCTTTTTGTTTCTTGGACCATTTGTGTTGTTTTTTTTAGTTCCAATATCGTTTATTTCTTCTCTGATCCTATTTATTTATTTTTCTACTAGTTGTGGGCTTAGTAGCTCTTGTTTTTCTACTCCTCTAAGAAGATGCATCAGTAGATTGATTATTTGAAGCTTTTCTACTTTTTCTATGTAGGCACTTACTGCTATAAACTGTCCTCTTAAGACTACTTTTGCTTTATTCCATAGGTCTTGATATGTTGTGTTTTCATTTTCATTTGTTTTGAGAAATTTTTACATTTCCTTTTTAATTTCTTCATTAACTCACTATTCATTCAGGAGCATATTGTTTGACTTCCATGTGTTTGTATATTTTGCAATGTTCCTCTTGTAATTGATGCCTAGTTTTATTCCCTCATGGTAAGAGAAGATACTTGGTATGATTTCAATTTTTTTTGACTGTTTATGAAGTGTTTTCTTGCCTAACATATGGTCTATCCTCGAGAATGATCTATGAGCTGAGGACAAGAGCATGAATTCCGCAGCTATTGGATGATATGTTTTATAAATATTTATTAGGACCATTTGGTCTGTAGTTTAGATTAAGTCCAATGTTTCAATATCAATTTTCTGTCTGGATGACCTTTCCAAAGCTGAAAGTAGAGTACTGAGGTCTCCATTGATTATTGTATTGGGGTCTATCTCTCTAGCTCTAATAATATTTGTTTTATATATCTGGGTACTCCAGTGTTGGATGCCTATACATTTAGAATTGGTATCCACTTGCTGAATTGATTCCATTTTCAGCATATACTGACCATATTTGTCTCTTTTCACAGCTCTTATCTTGAAATCTATTTTATCTGAGAGTAATATAGCTACTCCTGCTCAATTTTGATTTCCATTTGCATCGAATATCTTCTTCCATTCCTTTATTTTCAGTCTATATATGTCTTTAGAGGTGAAATGTGTTTCTTTTAGACAACTAGAGTTTACTCTTCTTTTTAAATTAGCCACTGTATGTCTTTTGATTGGAGCATTTAGTCCATTCACATTCAGTGTTATTACTGACAGGTATGGACTTACTACTGCTATTTTGTTATTTGATTTCTTGTTGTTTGTGTTCATTTCATTCTTCTTTCTTTCCTTTCTTTCTTTGTTAAATGTAATATTCTCTGGTAGTGTGATTTAATTTTTGTGTTTCATTTTTTGGTATCTGTTGAGGATTTTTGATTTGATATTACCACAAGTCTTGCAAGAACCATTTTATAACCAATTATTTTAAACATACACCAACACTGTTTACAAATAAACAAATAAGCAAGAAAAGACAATTCTAACAGGAATTTGACCTTTTAACTCCATTCCATTTTTAACTTGTTATTCTTTCTATCCATATCTTTTTATGCTATCTTTTTGTACCATCTAGCTCTCAAAAAGTTGTTGTTATTTTTAATTGGTTTGTCTTTCCGTCTTCCTACTCAAGATATAAGTGGTTTATATACCTTACTTACAGCAATATTCTGTATTTGTGTCCTTACTGTTACCAATGAGTTGTATACCTTCAGAAGATTTTTTACTGTTCATTAACGGCCTTTTCTTGCAGGTTGGAGAACTCTTTTTAGCATTTCTTGTACAATAGGTCTGGTGTTAATTAAATCCCTCAGCCTTTGTTTGTCTGGGAAAGTCTTTATTTAGACTTCAAGTCTGAAGGATATTTTTGCAGGATGTAATATTCTAGGGTTCATGTATTTTTCCTGAGTATGTTGAATATGTCATGCCCCTCTCTCTCTGCCTGTAAGGTTTCCACTGAGAAGTCTGTTGTCAGATATATTCAAACTCCTTTCTATGTTATTTTATCTTTTTTCTTGCATCTCTTAGGACCTTTTCTTTATCCATGACTTTTTGGGAGCTTGATTATTAAGTGACTTGAGGTAGCCCTATTTGGGTTAAATCTGCTTCGTGTTGTATGACCATCTTGGACCTGAATATCAATATCTTTCTTTAGGTTTGGAAAGTTCTCATTCACTATTTCTTTGAATAAATGTTCTATCCCAACCTCTCTTGCTACCTCCTCTTTAAAACCAAAAACTCTTATATTTACTTTTTGGAGGATGTTTTCTAGATCCTATAGGTATGCTTCATTCTTACTTACTCTTTTCATTTTCTCTCTTATGCTGTGTATGTTTAAATTGCTGGTCTTCGAGCTCACTATTTCTTTCTTCTGCTTGCTCAACTCTGCTGATGAGAGACTTTGATGGAGTTCTCAGTTTGTCATTTGAATACTCAAGATCTAGAATTTCTGCTTTATTTTTTTAAATTGTTCCAATCTCTTTGTTAAATTTCTCTCATAGCCTTTTAAATTCCTTCTCTGTGTTGTCTTTAAGTTCACTGAGCTTCTTCAGGACAGCTATTTTACATTTGCTGTCTGAAAGGTCACATATCTCCATCACTCCATGATTGGTCACTGGTACCTTATTTAGTTCATTTGGTAAGATCATGTCTTACTGGATGTTCTTGATATTTGTGGATGTTCACTGATGTCAGGGCATTGAAGGATTAGGTATTTATTTTAATCTTCACATTCTGGGCTTGTTTGAAGACAACATACTTAGAAGGCTTTCCAGGTACTCAAATGGAATTGAATGCTGGAATCTAAGTCTTAGATCACTGCAACTATATCAGCACTGGGTAATGCTGTGACTCTTGCAGTCTCCTGATGGTACCACCTTGGTGGGCTTGGGTAAGAAACAAGAGAATTCCCTGAATTATCAGGCAAAGTTTCTCACTATCTGTGCTGGACTGTGGGAGTTGGGGAGGATTGATGTGGGCACTCCATCATGGCCACCACAGTTAGGACTGTGGCAGATCACATCTGAAGCCAGCTCACCCTCACCCAAAGCCAGTGGTGACTGTTGCCTGGCTACCTCTGATGTTTATTGCAAGCCTAAGGGCTGTTTAGTCACAGGAAGTGAATCCTCTAATGACTGCGTGCTTCCCTTCAAGGTAGCATGTTTTTTTCTGGCCCAGAGTGGGCCCAGAAATGCCAAACAGGAACTATTTCTGTACTCAGAGGCATCAAGAGTCTAGTTGGTACTTTATTTTATTGCTACCCAAGTTGCAAAACAAAATCTTCTGAGCTCTTTTCTTTCATTTCCTCAAGCGGAAGAAGACACTTCCTGAGCCAGGCTGTCTGAAGTTGGGTGAGGGTTGACAGAGTCCCTGGCTAGGCCATAGCTGCTGGTCTCTCACTGGATAATGTGCACCGTAAGTCCAATGGCTCTGAGCCAGCACAGCCATAGGAATTTCCCAAGGACTTCAGCCTTACCAATTAGTCCAGTCTCCAGGCTGCTCTTTTTCTGCTGGTGGTTGGACTAACAGGGAGTCAGGCTTTGGGGCAGACAATTTCCCTGTAGCTATGCTGGGCAAATTGCTTCCTCTCTGGGCACTGACAGAATTCTGCCCTGTGTTGTGTTCCACTCTGCCAGTGTGGCACAGACTTTCAATGCAAAGTCCCGGAATTACTTCACTTTCCTTCCTCTGGCACACAGATTCTCTGTCCATTCTGTGAGCTGGCCCATCACTGCCAGGGATTGGAGTGTTGGTGTAGGCAATGAAAGAATGTCTCATGTGCTCTCTTTGGTGTCTCTTTCCTTGACATAATGTGAAAACTGGGTAGTATATTCACTCACGTAATTTTGGTTCTTCTGAAGGTGCTTGGTTTGGTGGATAGTTGTTGAATTGGGTGTTCATGTAGAGAGACAATCCTTGGTGGTTTCTATTTGGCTATCTTACTCCACTTCACCTTTTCTCCTATTTTCTAAAACATGGGTTTAGGTGGCTAGGAAATCTTATGCTTTACAAAAGTAAATATTTGGCACTTTCTGTATACTAAATATGGGGTTTAGAATTTTTCATGGATTCTTTCTTATAATATTAACAACATGTTTATGAGTTGGGTGCTCTTTAATAAATAAAAAACCCAGAAGCTTAGAGAAGTAAACTAATTTTCCCAAAGGCAAATATTTTGTAAGTGATAGCACCATGATCGAAAACGTACTCTTCCTGACTCTAATGCTGAAAGATCTATAATATTCTTCCGTTAGACTTTACTTATTTATTTTATTTATTTATTTAGACAGAGTCTCACTCCATTGCCCTGGATACTGTTCCTGCTACATGGCCATAGAGAAATTCTCTGACCTGCCTTGCCTGACTGTGGGTCATAAGACCCTCAGCTCAGAAGGGTCTTGCCCTGAAAATCAGGTAGGAAGGAATGTTTCACAGAGAGAACAAGAAGAATTTGAACAGACAGATCTTGCTGGGTTTCCCCACTCAGTCTTTTACCATTATATCATGCCCTTTTTGCCCAACCATATTTCTACACATTCTATACTCTGATAAAACTAAGCATAAAAATGGATAATTTCCCCTCTACTTTGGGTCTTCATTCTAAAAGCTCTCATGTGGGCATGTTAAATAAATTGTTATGCCTTTTCTCCAGTTAATCTACCTTTTCAGAATTGATTTTCTTAGCAAAACTTTCAAGGTCCAAGGAGAACTTTCTACATGGGTGATATGGGTAGATGATATGAAAGTCAAAATTGTGTGTATTTGTGGAGGGAGGGTGGGCTCATTGTCTGAAAGTAGCAATGAGAAGGGAGGAAGACAAAACCCCACTCATGAGAATGAAAATATCCATCACTTGAGAGAGTGACAAGTGAAGGATTAACTTCAGTGAGAAGAGACAAGTTTGTTACAACAAATTGGTAAAGGATCAGTCCCCAGAAGAGGTTGAAGGTAAGGAGTATTTGGTTGATAAGTGACCACGGATTTCAAAGGGATTCAGGAGGTTTGAAAGGGTAGAATACAAGTTCAGCTTAGCAAAAGGGTGAAGTTCAGATTAAAAATTAATTGGTCATGATTTCGAAATGCACAGATATAGCATTTCATGAATTTGGGATGATAGATTATGTATTCGGCAAAAGTCATGTCCGGAGCTTGGTGGGGGAAGACAGGGGTAGAGTTGAAATCCAAGGTCACTCATGATGAACAATGTGCCTGGGACCAAGAGTAGGAGAATTATTGCTAAAGACTTTAAAGCAGAGAGGAGTGGGGCTGCTGTGAGAGTTGAGGAGAGGGAGTGTGGGAGATCGGCCAGGATCACACAGGTATGGGGCTGCTTCTGAGAGCTTGCTGGTGGGTACATGTTTGCCTGAAAAAGTGGTTATTCTAAGAGTGTGCTGAAATGCCCTCTTGAGCTCAGCTGGGAGAAGAATGATTTTATCAAACTGTGCTGGCTCTAATTTGAGGAGAACCTGCTAATGAATGATCAATTAAAATGCACAACTTTAAGTACTGTTACGTTAACATATGAGAATGAAAACATTGAACTAAGCATTTTATTCAAGAAGCTAGAAAATAGAAATGGAGAATGGCATTAAAAATGATAAAAACTGAAATTAATATTTTGAAAACAGAATAACAGTGAGATTGATAAATAAGCACCAATGTTCATCTCCTTTATGTTTTTCTGAAAAGATGAATGGCCCGAGCTGGCAGGCTAACTAAAAGGGAAAACACAGACAAGAAAGAGTAAGTCATAAGTACTACTGCAATTAAAGAGGTGATTGAATGAAAGTACTCTCTTCAACACCTGGCTGATAAGCTGCAAAATACTGGTGACATTAACACTTTTTCTGAGAAAATACAAATGATAAATATTGAATTAAGGATAGAAAAGAATGAGGAACTTTTAAAATACCGTGGAGGATGTTAAAAGGACACTATCAAGTGTATTACTTTTCTAGGACTGCAAAAACTAAGTATCTCAAACTGGATGCCTAAAACAACACAAATTTATTTTCTGCAATTCTAAAGGCTAGAATTCTGAAATCAGTCTTTTAGGGGAATACTCTCTTGCCTCTTCAAGTTATTGATAGCCCCAAGCAGTCCTTAGCTTGAGGCCACTTCACTGCAATTTCTCCAGCAACCTTACATAGCATTCTCCCTCTGTGTCTGTCTTCACATGGGTTCTCTTCTCTGTGTGTGACTGTGTCTGTATCTTCTCTCTTCTTATAAGCACACTAGTTCATATTGGGTTAAGGACTTAACCTATTCCATTATGAACATGTGCATGCCCTCATGGTCTCTAAATACATGGTTCCTCCACTAATGCAAGACTCGCTCCTCACAGCATAGCTTGGATCAAACTCTCAGACCCTCAAATTTCTTCCTCTCTGGATCACATTCCTCCTACTTTGTGCTCAAGGTGCAGGACCAGGAGTTCTCGGGTTTCCAACTAAGACTGGTAGAGTCCAAGTAGGAATGGCTGCATCAGAAAGATGGGTAGGACTCCACTAAATCACAAATCTAGAATTTTCATCTTTCCAGATATCCTCCTTAGAATCCTGCAAGAGGTGTGCCTCATTTTTCTTTGAGAAACCATACCCAGGGTTGCTATGGAAACAGGAAGCAGCACCTTGCAGAGCCAGTGTAGCCATTGACCTCATGTTAACCAATTATATCAGCAACAACCTTGTTTCTAAATAAAGTCAAACTCTGAGGACCTATGAAATACAAGAACTTTTGGAGTAATATTATTCAGGGAACTATCCATTAAGTTTAAAACTGTTTTTAAACTGTTTTGGAGTTAGATAGTATCTTTTTTTTTTTTTTTTGAGACAGAGTCTCACGTTGTTGCCCTGGCTAGAGTGAGTGCCGTGGCGTCAGCCTAGCTCACAGCAACCTCAGACTCCTGGGCTCAAGCGATCCTACTGCCTCAGCCTCCCAAATAGCTGGGACT
>CAUYSK010044851.1:0-22297 GCA_963575035.1 Avahi laniger | reverse complement strand
GCCCGGGCTAGAGTGAGTGCCGTGGCGTCAGCCTAGCTCACAGCAACCTCAGACTCCTGGGCTCAAGCCATCCTGCTGCCTCAGTCTCCCAAGTGCTGGGACTACAGGCATGCGCCACCATGCCCGGCTAATTTTTTCTATATATTTTTAGCTATCCAATTAATTTCTCTCTATTTTTGGTAGAGACGGGGTCTCGCTCTTGCTCAGGCTGGTCTCGAACTCCTGAGCTCAAACGATCCGCCCGCCTCGACCTCCTAGAGTGCTAGGATTACAGGCGTGAGCCACCGCGCCCGGCCTGAAATTTCACTTCTTATATTTGAGTTATGCTCATCTAAACATTCAATTGAATCACCTGAGCACCAGTTTAAATGCCTTAAAAAATAGCTCTTAAGGCTGGGCGCAGTGGCTTATGCCTATAATCCTAGCACTCGGAAGACTGAGAGAGGAGGATTCCTTGAGCTCAGGAGTTCGAGACCAGCCTGAGCAAGGGTGATACCCTGTCTCTATTTAAAGTAGAAAAAATTAGCTGGACATCATGGCACACACCTGCAGTCCCAGCTGCTTGGGAGACTGAGGCAGGAGGATTGCTTTAGCCCAGGAGTTTGAGGTTGCAGTGAGCTATGATGACATTACTGCACCCTAGCCGGGGCAATAGAGCGAGACTCTGTCTTAAAAAACAAAAACAAAACAAAAAAAAATCAACTCATAATTATGGGCTATGACAACGGAAAACTATCTCCAAGGTAGAGGAGAACCTTGCAAAAGGCATCTTCTTCCCGCCTTCTGCTGTCAGGCCCAATCTCAGCTATCCCTGGGATTCTGTGACTCAGGCGATCAGGCTTCTGATAGCTGTCATGGGCCCCCCGTTGTTCAACCTCAGATCCTCCTGATACAGCTCTGTGCTGTCAGCATTTTGTGAGCCACTAGGAGCCATTATAAGTACTCTTTGGAGGGTTTTGCAGGAAACAATGGAGAAACTGACTTGGCTGGCATCTGAAAGGCGCATGAGTCAGGAGGGTGAGTCTGAAGAAGAGAACTCCCAGGAGGAGAACTCTGAGCCGGAAGAAGAGGAGGAAGAGGAAACAGAAGGAATGGAAAGCCTGCAGAAAGAGGATGAAATGACTGATGAAGCAGTTGGAGACTCTACTGAGAAGCCCCCTTCTACCTCTGCCTCCCCCAAGACTGCTCCAGAAGTGGAGACCAGCAGAACTCCGCCAGGTGCGTTTGGCAAGCCTGTACTGAAAGATCCCTCTCACTTAGCCTCACTGTCTACAGGACAGTGTGCAGGGTGGGTAGCTTGTAAACCAGTTAGAGGATTTCCAGAGGAAATTCTATGGATCTCCTCTGTGACCTCCCTTCCCCAAAGCAGATGTTTAATATGGTACCTTTGCTCAGAAAATTTTAATTTGATATGTTTATGGGTTCATCCACATTTTTATACTGGTTCTTATCTATCATGTGTGAGGCTAAGAGCGATATTTTTTTTCAGAACACACCACTTACTCCGCATGAAGACATAGTCCTTTGGAAAAGCCCAACATAAGACTGCACTCACTTCTTTAGACTGTCTTTCTTGATATGCAGTAGCTAATTATCTTGTTGTCTCCCTAGTTAATGCTGTTATGCTGCAGACTCTTCATAGAACCGATTTGATAGACTTGTTTTTCATACTGTTTTCCCAACGACTTTTCTGCTGAGTTGCTCCATGGCATTGAGTAGGATTTGGATGGGTGGTGCATGTGGTGGAATGGGGAGAGTAGAGGCTGCAGGGATAGAGAAACAATCTTTTTCACGTGTACTCCAAGGAGAAAGCATCAAAGCTGCTGGAAAGGGCCGGAGCAATCATCGAGCCCGCAACAAGCGAGGAAGTCGGGCTCGGGCCAGCAAGGACACCTCCAAGCTGCTATTGCTATATGATGAGGACATTCTCGAACGGGATCCACTCAGGGAGCAGAAGGACTTGGCCTTTGCTCAGGCTTATCTGACCAGGGTAGGCAAATGCTACTTCCTGTTCCTGCCAGTCCCTTTGAATGTGGCTGTTTCTCCTTCAAGAGAGGTGTTTTAAAAATGGAAGTCCATTTTTCAGGCTGCACATCAGGTCTTGTGTGCCTCTGCCCTAGCTTTTTGGCAAAATTTCTCATAAGTGAACCACGAGGAGACACAGAGTTTAGTCATAAGTGTGCTTTTTGTCAGTAACCTAGCATCATCCCTCAGTAGCCTAGAGACTGGCAGAAGGATGACACCAGCGTCATTAGTGGGAGGTTGTGATTTTACTGGGTGGCCTAATAAGGACCTTTACTCAGCCCTTGGCTGGAGAAGACAGCTGGTACACTGGCCAGAGAGTGGATCTTAGGGAAGTACCTTGGTCTTCAGACATGAAACAACCCGTTCTTGGTAGTGTCCTGGATAATTGTCTCCTTCTGTTGGTAACTGGCTAGTTCCTTTATCCCCCCGCCAGCAAAGTGGAATACTGGCAGTGATAGTCTTGGCTTTTTCTTGTCTTCTAATATTTTATTAACATTCCTAACTTAGGTACTCTCAAATGACACCATGCGGGAATACATGTACAAATAGTTTTTATCTATTCTGTTATGGGGCTGAAATCAGGAAGAAGATATTAGGGCTGTGACCTAGATAAGAGAAAAGCATTACCGGTTTTGTGAATAGGGCTGTGGTCCTTAGAAAATGAAGGTTTTTTTGGTTGCCTACTACCAAAAAAAGATCTCTACCTTGCTCATTGCTCAGTGTCTTCCATTAACAGTCAGATATTAAGACCCGTTGGAGGGGTAGGCTCTGATAATTCTTGGAGCTCTCTAACCGTAACTCCCCTCTCCCCCTTCTCCCTTGTACCCTTACTTCTTGTTGGGGCCCAAAGAAAGAGTGTTGATGATTGAAAGTTTTCCTGTACAGGTTCGAGAAGCCCTACAGCATATCCCTGGCAAGTATGAGGACTTCCTTCAGGTCATCTATGAGTTTGAGTCAAGTACCCAGAGGCAGACAGCTGTGGATCTCTATAAAAGCCTGCAAATTCTGCTCCAAGATTGGCCTCAGCTCTTGAAGGACTTTGCTGCTTTCCTATTACCTGAGCAAGCTCTGGCCTGTGGATTAGTAAGTAGAAAGGCAAAAACAGTATACCAGGCTTCTGGATCAGAGTGTCACTAGGATTGAATGGAGTTGAGTAAGACTGTTCCAGTCTCCCAGCTGCTTCCAGACGGATAGCCTTCCCCTAGCCCAAAGTGATAAGAGCCTCCACCTTTCAATGGATGATCTTCCCAACCCCAATCTCCCATTTTTTTTACATGGCAAATGAGGGGTTTTACCTTTAGTTACCAGTCGAGACCTTAAGTAAGTCATATTTCTCATATGCTCCTCATGGGTGTAAAACCGGCATTCAGTGGTGTAAAATATTCATTCAAATATTTGTCGAGTGCCTACTACAATGTCAGACAAGGTTCTAGGTGCTAGGAATATAGCAATTTTAAAAAAGACTAAATTTCTCATGGGGAAAGTTGTGATAATCCATGAAACATATAAACATATAGTATATATATTATAAGTTATAAACTAAAATATATAGTATATAATGTTTTATAGTGATCATGCTTTACAGAAGAATAAAGCGGGAAGGCAGACTGGAGGGTTGTAGTAAGGTAGGTGACGGGATGGTCTGTGCAGTTCTCTACAAGTGGTCTGGGGAGGCCGTCGTCGTAAGGTGACATTTGAAATGTTGAAGAATGAGAGTGTAATCATGAAGGGTATCCCCGTAGTCCTGGGTTCCTTGTTATGACTGATAAAAACTGGAATAATGAGATAATTCTGACCGTCTTATGGTAGTTAAATGACAATGAGATGATTATGTATGTAATACCCATCTTCTCTTCTGGTATTATGAGGCTATTATGAGTGTGTATGTGAAAATTCTTTGCGAATTATGAAGTATCATGTGAATTTGAGAGTCTGATTTCACAATCCATAAAATAAACAACTCAAAGGAGGCATATCTGTTGAATCTTTTATTCACATCTTAGTTATTTTGAGTTGGTAGCCCCCAGCGGCCCAAGGTAGAAGGAGGCCAGGGGTTTAAATAAGATCTCACGGTTGTAAACTAGGGTTCTGTCATCCCCCATTACTTCTTTAGAACCCGTAAGTCCTGCTCTAGCTGTATTATAAGTGACTCCTCTTTTGCCCTCTTTCACTCTGGTAGTTTGAGGAGCAGCAGGCATTTGAGAAGAGTCGCAAGTTCCTTCGGCAGCTGGAGATTTGCTTTGCAGAGAACCCCTCACACCACCAGAAGATTATCAAGGTCCTCCAAGGCTGTGCAGACTGCCTTCCCCAGGAGATCACTGAGGTATTCTCCTGTCCTGCTTCCCTCCTATTGGCTTCTGGGCCTTAGGCCCTTCCTTCTCTCTTCCCCTAACGTGTGCCATATCCTTTCACCTCTGGAGTACTGTGAGCTTCTTGGAGGAGATAAAAAAGACAAGGACTTACTAGGCTTGTGTAAAGCATGAAGCACTGGGATAGGGAGAAATTGCCACCTGGACCTGGAGCCTGGCTGATCTTCACAGGCTCAGGAATGCCACCCGTGCCCTGAAAAGGGATATTCAAGGAAGGAGGTTTTGGGCCAGGCAAGGTGGCTCATGCCTATAATCCAGCACTTTGGGAATCCAAGGTGGGAGTTTCACTTGAGGCCAGTTCGAGATAAGCCTGGGGAACATTGCAAGACCTCATTTCTGCCAAAAAAAAATTTTTTTTTAAAAATTAGCTGGGCGGGCTGGGCGTAGTGGCTCATGGCTGTAATCCTAGCGCTCTGGGAGTCGAGACGGGAGGATTGTTTGAGCTCAGGAGTTCGAAACCAGCCTGAGCAAGAGCAAGACCCCGTCTCTACTAAAAATTAGAAAGAACTTAATTGGACAACTAAAAATATATAGAAAAAAAAAATTAGCCGGGCATGGTGGTGCATGCCTGTAGTCCCAGCTACTCGGGAGGCTGAGGCAGGAGGATCACTTGAGCCCAGGAGTTTGAGGTTGCTGTGAGCTAGGCTGATGCCACAGCACTCTAGCCCGGGCAACAAAGTGAGACTCTGTCTCAAAAAAAAAAAAAAAAAATTAGCTGGGCGTAGTGGCATGGATCTGTAGTCCCAACTACTCAGGAGGCTGAGAAGGGAGGATCACTTAAGCCCAGGGATTTGAGGCTACAGTGAGCTGTGACTGTGTCATTGCGCTCCAGCCTGGGCAGCAGAGTGAGACTCTATCTCAGAAAAAAGGGCTGAGGGTGGGAGGAGGTTTTAGGACCTGGGAGGGGCCTGTCTCCTTGCTCTGCTTGGGTTAGGGCCCTGGCTGGAGATCAGTAGTGCAGGCAGCAGTGGAGAGTATAAATGTTAGGGATCACACCTAGCATTAATACCCCTCCCCTGTAGGCAGGCAAGGAGCGAGAGGAAAGTTTGCTTTCAAAGAGAGGCCTTGTGTGGCTCTCAGTTGACTAAGAAAGCAGAACATGAAACTGTATGGCACTGCTTCGAATGGGTGCCTAGACAGGATCTAGAGACATCATCTTTCCCTCTTCAACTCTCCTCAGCTCAAGACACAGATGTGGCAGCTCCTCAAGGGCCACGACCACCTGCAAGATGAGTTCTCCGTCTTCTTTGACCATCTGCGCCCAGCAGCTAGCCGAATGGGTGACTTTGAAGAGATCAATTGGACTGAGGAGAAAGAGTATGAGGTACAGGCCCTGAGGCTGCAGTAGGGTTGCGAAGGGGGAAGGCCACATGTGGCAGGGATGTTGGCCTAGAGTCTGTGCTGAGTGGCACCAACTCCTCCCCAGTTTGACGGCTTTGAAGAAGTGGCACTGCCTGATGTGGAAGAGGACGAGGAACCTCCCAAGATACCCACCGCCTCAAAGAACAAAAGAAGAAAAGAGATTGGGGTCCAAAATCATGATAAGGTATGCCACATTGTTGGGGGTTATCTGTTTTTCATGAGTCAAGCCTTGAGTTTTCTCACTAAACATTTCTCTGGCTTAATATGGTCCAAAGCCTCTAGGATCTGAGACAAGCATGGAGCATGAACCAAAGGTCAGACTGATACGGATGTGCAGAGTCCATGGGAAAACAGTGCAGTTGCTGAGGAGGTCCCATGATTCCCTCATTAGAAGGATATTTCTCCCTTTTCTCTCAAGCTCAGAGCTATTTTTCTTACCCTTGAGTCTTAACCTTTTATTTTTGTTCATGTAAGGATCTCAAACCAAGATTCCCCATATTGTTAATAATAGTTAGGTGCAATGGCTCGCACCTGTAGTCTCAGCTAACCCAAAGGCAGGAGGATGGCTTGAGCCCTGCAGGTCATGGCTGCAGTGAGCTATGATCGTGCCACTGCACTCCAGCCTGGGCAACAGAGCAAGACCCCATCTCTTAAAAAAATAATGATCGTAGCTAATACTTAGTTGTATTACAAAGTATCAGCTATTGCTAGAAAGTATTTTACAAGGACTATTCACTCATTTAATTCTCATTATAATCCTATGGAGAGATTCCTATTGTTTGCATTTTATAGACGAGGTAAGTGAAGTGCAGAGAGAGGCGATTGCCAGGGTCTTATGTTTAATAAGTGGCAATGTGATCATTTGAACCCAGGTAATCTAGTTCCAAAGACTACTTGTACTGACTGCTTTTCAAGAAGTAGTCTTTTTAATCCATGTCTCTTTATTACATGTTTTTACTCTTTACTAAGCTGCTGCTTAGGAGCTGAATGGCCTTGAGCAACATACTTAACCTCTCTTTGTTTCAGTTTCTTCATCATAAATTATAATAACGGTACTTAAGTCTTGGGTTTATTAAACTGAGAGTATCATTGCATGAGCCTTCCATATGTACAAAGCCCTCTCTCAAGGGGATTGGAAGAGAGGGGAAAGCTCAAGGCACAGGGAGGTAGAAACAAAGACAGACAAATGAGTAGATCCTATCTTATGATGGAGCTCTCCAGTGACTTTGCCTCAGATTGTATTTGACTTAAATAGTTCTTGAAACATCTCGGCAATTGGGATATGTCAGTGTTTGGGTCATTTAGGTCATAATAGGTCTTAATCTAGTTTGGTTTATTGATTTCCCTCAGGCGATGTGATGAGATGGTATATAAAAGAGAAAGGGTGGGGAGGAGGTAGGTTGTTCAGATGGCTCACAACTTAGCTTCCTCTCTTGGTACTGAAAATACTTGGCAGCTAATCAAGCCCAGGTATCTCCTAGGAGACCGAGTGGCCAGATGGGGCAAAGGATTGTGCCTGTTCCTGCCATGAAGGAGGTCCTGATTCTAAGCTGAAGAAGAGCAAAAGGAGAAACTGCAGCCACTGTAACAGCAAGGTGAGGAAGGTACCAAGGGCTGTTAGGGCTGTCAGGGGTCACCCTAAGCCTTATAGTTTGGGGTATTGTTTGCTACCACAGATTTATACTTTATTGAATTCCTAAAGAGATTATACATATATTAATAATATTCAGTATATACATAAGTGGATATATGCAAAATAAATAGAACCTGTTAGAAACATATGATGGATTTTGTTTTTTAAAGAGAATCCTAAAGCTTTTGGAATTGGGAAAAAAAATCAACCAGTTTAAATATTTTCGTCTTAGATTTTTTTTAATGAATTAAACTGTTTAGGTAAATAGACTCTAAAGGTAATATGGTTCTCTAGAGTGGAGTTGGTTGGCAGCAAAAATATACTTGTTGGTTAGAGAAGGACTGGTGGGATCTGGTAGTATACTCTGGGCCATTTAAAATCCATGGAGCACTAGCTGGATGCAGTGGCTCACACCTGCAGTCCCAGCTACTTGGGAGGATGAGGCGGGAGGATTGCTTGAGGCCAGGAGTTCAAGGCTGCAGTGTGCAGTGATCACGCCTGTGAATAGCCACTGCACTCCAGCCTAGGCAACATAGTGAGACCCTGTCTCTTAAAAAAATAATTTGTTGGAGCAGGCATGCATGTTGGTTGACTTGCTGAGCATCAGGCAGGGCTTCTTCCTTTGGTGGGGCCCTGAGACATAAGGAAGTCAGGACACCTTGACTGAGAATGCCATCTGTACAGGTCTATGACAGCAAATCCTACAAGAGCAAGGAGCCCCATGAGTTGGTGGGCAGCAGCCCCCACCGAGAGGCCAGTCCTATGCCTGGTGCTAAGGATGCTGGGCAGGGCAAGGACGTGATGGAAGAGGAAGCCCCAGAGGAGCGGGAGAGCATTGAAGCAACCCAGAGCAAGACTGGCAGGACCACCAGAAAGGGAGAGATGCCTGTTCCAGGTGAGTGATCTGACTGCCATCCCAGGCCAACTCAGCCCTCTGCCCGTATTTCTCAATCTCATTCTCCCATACTTCAAGCAGGAATCTCTGGATAAATAACAGCCTTTTCAGGGATGCACACACTACTTCTTTCACTGATAGACCAACAGGAAACCCTTCTCCTATTCAGCCTTTATTTTTGTTCCTATGGCCCCACTTGCTTTGCAGAATTAAGAGTGCTACAAGTTGGACATGATTTAGCATTCTCTTCTTTTGTTCCCATTCCTGAAGCCCGCCCTTCTCCTTATCTCCAAATCTACTGTAATCTACATTCTGAGGACTCAACTCATTCTCAGCTTTGGCGGTAGAACTTTGTCTTTGCATAAGTGACTTTACCACTCCCCCACCTCCACTGCACTCTTACAAATTAGAACTTTATTACAGTAGCTCACCACAGTGACTCTATGGTAATTTTGTCCTTAAGTGCCTCTTGATTTTGTCCATACACTTAGATCCTTATTTCCCTCCTAAGCAGGATTGCCAGTGGGGAGTACTTTGCTGTCCCCTCAAGAAGTCCTTCTTACAGAACAGCTCCTTCTGGATGGCCCACCACCTCGCTCACCAGAGACTCCTCAGTTTCCCCCCAAATCTGGAGCTGTACCATACACTGTTAGGAGAAACCAGGCTGGGCCTGAGGCTCTCTCCTGCCCCAAGGCATCCCTCAGACGTCAGAAAGAGAGGGAGGGCCAAAAGGCAGTGGGTGAGTCAGAGGCTTTGATGTTGGTCTGGGATGTATCAGAAACTGAGAAATTGCCTGGCACTGTTGCACCCTCTGCTTCCTTCCTGAGTCCTGTTTCCTCGAGAACCAGAGACTTAGAAAGAAGACATATGTCTGGGAAACCAGATACTCAAGAGAGCTGGCTGCCCTCGAGCAGAGCTGGGGTGAAGGCAACAGACGGGATGTCCCCTGTCCATGAATCTTCATCAGGAATTGACACTTCAGAGACTTCTCCCAAAGCCCCTAGAGGGGGTTTGGCCAAAGACAGTGGAATACAGGGCAAGGGGCCAGAGGGAGAGCAGCAGCCAAAGACCACAGAAGCTACAGTCTGTGCCAACAACAGCAAGGTCAGCTCCACTGGGGAGAAGGTCGTCCTGTGGACAAGGTAGGTAAGGATGGATGGTGTGTGTTTGGGAAGAGCATAGAAACATGTCCGTGTGACTCCCGAGGATTAATCATGATACCTGGGTTACAGAGAAGCCGACCGTGTGATTCTCACCATGTGCCAGGAGCAAGGAGCACAGCCGCAGACCTTCAGCGTCATCTCCCAGCAGCTGGGAAATAAGAGCCCTGCTGAGGTAAATGGGGCTGGGGAAGCCCTGCCGGAGCTTCAAGCCCTGGAGGAGCCAAAGACAAGGCCTGGCCAGAAGAGGACAGGGTGGCCAACTAAGAGGCAGAAAGTCAAAGGAAGGATTTGCAAATTCAGGACACTAACTGGTTATTATAAAGGTCTGACTTAAGGAAGGGCTTGACTTGTCAGGGTGATAATGGAAGAGAAAGAACATTAGATTTTGAGGCAGAAGCCCAAAATTCCATTCCAGTTTTGTTTTTAGGAGGAGTGTGACTTTGGACAAAATATTTAGCCTCTTCAGTTTCCTTGTCTATAAGGACACAGCCGTCACTACCTTGCTGTGTGGAATAAATAAGGGCATGGTGGTGCACACCTATAGTCCAGCACCTATAGTCTAGCTACTTGGGAGGCTGAGACAGTAGGATCACTTAAGCCCAGGAGTTGGAGGCTGCAGTGAATTATGATTGTACCACTGCGCTCCAGCCTGGGCGACAGTGAGACCCTGTCTCTAAAAAACAATTCAAATTGGTATATGGTACTTAATAAATGTTAAAATGTTCCTAAGGTACTTGGGAGGCCAAGGTATGAGGATTGCTTGAGCCTTGGAGTTCGAGACCAGCCTGGGCAACATAGTGGATTCCATCTCTTAAGAAGAAAAAAGTTACTAAGGAACAGTAAATACAGATCTTCTCCTTGCCTCCTAGGTTTCCCACCGTTTCCGAGAACTCATGCAGCTCTTCCACACTGCCTGTGAGGCCAGCTCTGAGGATGAGGATGATGCAACCAGTACCAGCAATACAGATCAGCTATCTGACCATGGGGACCTTCTGTCTGAGGAGGAGCTAGATGAGTGAGACTCTGGGAGTGTTTGGGTGTCATCTGCGTGGGACCAAACCCAATAGGCACCCGGACACTGGGGGAGAGGGTAGTTGTACTTTGCTTGTGCAATCCTTGGGCTCAGTATACAGAGCTGGAGAACAGGAGCTCAGGACAAAGACACAGTAAGGCTGGGGGAAGTGGGGCCCATGGGCTTGGCCATCCTATGCATTGTTCAGGGTCTTTTATGAAGACCTTACAAATCTGCAAGTGTACTTTGTAAATAGCATCAAGGGAGAGTGGGACTCAGCTTTCTCTACTTTCTTTTTGTTTTGGTCTGCTGGCACATATTTATTATTCTGTGATCTAATCACAGTGTTTCTAAATATCATAAATGCATATGTTGGTGTAGCTAGTCCCAAGGCACTGCGCTTCTCTGCCTGAAGACACTGGGCTCCCGCATCCAGCAGTTTATTGCAAACTAGCTCTTCTCCCCGACTCTAGAACTTTAGTCCGTCAGGCCATCACTGTCCTGGTAGCACTGCGCCAGGCTTCGTAGCTCCTGCAGCAGCTCCTCCACGTCATCCTGTTCCACTCCAGCATCCAAGAAGCTGGCCCAACGTCGCAGGTCGAGTTTGGTGAGCTCTTTTGCCAAGGCTCCCAAGGTCCGGTGCAAGGACGAAGAGGAGCACAGTGCCCCAAACACTGGGATGCTCTCCACTGCCATGACAGGAGAGAAAAGTGAGACTCATAAATGGATTCTTATTCTACCCTGGGACTCTGTCTTATTGATAGGGAAGTCTGGGCCCTTGGTAGACCTGATTGTAAAGTAAACTCAAGAAATTTTGTGTACTGTCTCCTTAGGATATCAGTACTCCAGAGGAAAAACATTTTTCTCAGGAGCCATAGGGTGAATAAAGGAATGTTTAACTGTGAACTTTTTAAGTACTTTTATTGCAAGAAGGGAGATAGTAAAACCTCTCCCATACCTGAAATCTCAGTTTTCTGCACCTTCTACATACCTGGCCCCTTGGGGGGACCATTGAGAACCACACGATGCTGGCTGATGCTCGAGGAGAAGAGATGGGGATAAGGAGGGACCACCATGCAGGGAGCCTGCAGCAGATGGGAAGAACTGTGGGGGCAGAGAATAGCAGCAGAGTCAGCAAGAAGTCAAAGGAGGTCGAAGGTCTCAGAAAAGGGCAGGAGCAAGCCATTATACCGACCTCGTGACTCTAGGCTGCTGTTGTTGTAAATATTGGGCCAAGACTTCTTCCCCAGTGGTACACGCATGGAGAGGGGAGGGCAGAGGTGTCCCTGGGGAGAGCTGACTGCGAGAAGAAAGCCAAAAACACCTTATCCATGCGGCAGCATGAATAAGAAACTAACAATTCTTATGTTACCAGGCTATCAGCTGATCAGGATGTTCAGGCCCCCACCCCCTTTTTTTAAATAGTGGTTGTGGAATAGGGAAGGAAGAATATCATTAGAATGCCCAGAGACATTAGGGAGAAAAGGACATAAAACAAATTCTGGCAAGGGCTCCTAAGGACCCCACCAGTCCTCACCTTGTGTGGCATGTTCTGTCTATACCCCTTAGCACTACTGACTGGGCAAAGCAGCGTGTTCCAGAAGGGTCCCCACATGCAGACAGCGGGGTCCATGGGGTGGCTCCTCCAAGCTGCACCAGGGTATCAGGAAGGGACTGGCCTGGGACCAAGGGGAAGGGGATAGTTGCTCCTGCTGTCACCACCTAAAGATAAGGAAGAGAACAGGTTACAAGACCTTCTGTCAGCACTGACCCAACTCCTCACAAAGCTTCGTACCTTTTTCCCGGAGAAGCTCAGCATAGCAGCCAGATGAACCATGGCAACTGGGGAGGAACGCAGGCGATAAGGAACAGTGACTGTGTCCAGGGCAGTTGCCAGGATGGCGCTGCAGTGGTAGGGCAGAGTGGCCTATAAAGAGGACACGGAGAGGAGCATTTAGCCTTTGGGGCCTGGAAAAGAGTTTGGAAGCAAAGCATTAATGGCAGAAAGGTCTGGGGGAAGAAGCAGGGGTGTGTCTGGCTCAAGGCTAGACAAGCATAGGACAGAGGCCACATCACAGCTGAGTTCAAGCTCAGGCCTCAAGAACAGAGCCAGTAACAGATACAGGCTGACTTGGGGAGTACAAAGAGGCCCTGTGGCCAGCTGCAGTCAAAACGAGCACTGGTCCTTACATCGTAATGCAGGTGAGGGAACTTGACGGGTGGCTCAGGTCGCAGGCCCAGGCTCCCGCTCAAGGATAACGGGCAGACGAGAGAGCTGTGAGCAGCCAGGTGCACCAGACCAAAAGCTGTGTTTAACAGGCGATAGATGTTTTTCAGGGGCTCCTGGTGAAAGAAAAGAGAGTAGTTTGCATTAAGCAACTTTCTGACCAGGATTCTTACTTCTCTCTCCCTACCCCGTGACTGCTTTTTCTTGCAAGTTCCACTCACCCCTAGATTGTAGGGACCAGGCAGCAGGCCCCAGGTTATTATTCCTCGCCCTGAATATTCATCTTGTAGCAACTCTGCAGCCTTAGCCCCTACCCCAGAGAAGCCATCGTGTAGGTCACACAGGATCTGGAAGCCCTGGACAGAGGTGAATGACGGAAGACAGTTAAAGAGTGTGAGGAGGAAAGCTGCTATAGTAGGGGTCCACCTTGCCAGACAGCTACCTGCAAGAAGTCACACTCTTCCACATAGAAATGCAGCCTGTCCTCCAGCTCGTCCAGATATCTGGGTTCCTTCAGGACACTCTCCCCTTGGCCGAACGCCTCCAGCCGACCTGCTTCCCTGCCACAAATAAACACGATCCAAGAGTTAGAACCCTCTTCCTCAACTCCTCCATCTCTTTGTTTTGGGGGAGGGCAGGGAAGATGGCCTCAAGAGGCTCATCCAGCATTGGTGGTGACCCAAGTTTCTTGCCTCACAGACTCTGAGATCCCCATACCCATCATGGTTGTACTTCTGAATCATGCAGATGCTCCGGGGATGGAGATGGACTCTGAGGAAATCTGACCAGACTCTGATGCTGCCCTCTGTGGGGATAGGTGGGTTTGAAGTTGTAGCAATGGTGTGTGGCAGGGGACCTGAAGAAAAGCAGAGGAAATGTACCTTTCTCTGTCTTCCTGCTCTGCCCAAGTTCCCATCCATCAGTATCTGGAGAAGTCTCACCTTTGCCATTGGGAATGGATTTGACCCTCCAGACACCATCACTACTTAGTACTCCCTGGGAGGGGTAAGAAAAATCTACATTTAGTTCCAGGCAGTTTAGAGGCAAAGGCTGCTTTTTCCTCCCTTGGTTTGTTGACACACCCCACAGCCTTTCTATTCAGGTAGTCGGTTCAGGTAGTCCTCAGGAAAAGAAGTGCTTTTTGCCAAAGCAATGTCCTAAGGCATTTATGGTGATTGAAATCCTCTTTTTATCTTCCCCAGTGGAGGCACTCTGGTTAGCATACGGTTCAGGGCTGAGGCCCTCACCTCTGCACTTGGAAGGTCCTGGCGATAAGGGTTCTTGGGATAGAGTTCCTCTTTGTGTGTAGTGAGCTTCCCTTGCCTGAAAGAGATTGGAGTTTGATCACAGAAACTGTCACTATGATGAGTTCTTCAGCTTTCTGTGCACATAGACATTCCCCACCCCTCTCCATACAGCGAATACGCACCATGCTATTGCAGCATCTAGCTCTTTGTCCCTGTAGAGTCCACCTTCCTCTTTTAGGGAGCTCAGACTACCTGTACAGAAATAATAAGCAGTGTTAGGTCCGTCAAAGCCTAGGGTACCCTCTCCCTCCCTTCAGCTAATCTTCCTTTGATCACCTGACAACCTGCTGTCACATCCCTCCAGCACATGGCTTTTACAAGTCTCCTTGGATATACGTTAGTTGGGGGTCGGGGGAACTCTCGTCTAGGAGAATCCAGATTCCATCCTTCATTTCCCAGTTTAGTCATTAGCTTGTGGGACTTGGGGCAAAAGCCACACCCACTGCTCCTACGGGAGTGCTACAGTTCAACATCACACCGTCTCTAGGGACTGGCAGCCTATTCCAGAGATGGCTCTTGAGCAGAGTAAAGTTTGGCCTTCCTGCGTCCCTCGGGTGTTGGCATACCATCTCTGGTCCTTCGGCCCAGTAAGGTGGGAGGGTCTTGAAGCGAACGGATGCTAGAGACTCCGCACACAAAAGGGAAAAACCGCATCGGCTGACCCCTGCCACTTCCTCACCTTTCAGATCCATGAGGATGAGTCGCGGCGTGTAGGTCTCCTGGCCGTGGAGCGTCCTGCCCGTACGGTACAGAACGTCGGGGCACAGCTCTCCTGGCGGCTCCTTGGCATCGGTCGCTCGGCCCAGCGCAGCATCCTGGGGAGGCACAGAGGGTGGACGGGGCTCAGAGACGGCGAGGCCGGAAGTCAAAACTGTAGATTCCGAAAAGCTCCGCTGGGGCAACTGCCAGGAGACCTCACCTGCTGGTTCCACCAGTGCGCTCCCACGAAACCCGCAAAGTGTCCCAACTGCAGTGTGAGCACCTCCCGGACCCCGCCCGCCATACCGCCCTGCACCGCCCCTGCCGGTCCACTCGTTGCTCCTAGCCGATTGGCTTGACAGCCTTCTGGGCGGGGCCTCATTCTCTGCGTCCTATTGGTCCACAAGCACATCCTTTTCCGTTGAATAAACGATTCGTTGGGCTCTAGAGGCACCGCCCGTCATTCCCTCCCTCTTCCCTGACGTGGACCAATCCTGCTTCCCTGTAGTTGCCAGCGAGGGGCGGGACCCCGCCGGCCTCGCCGGAAGTTGCAGACGTCAGTGCCTCCACGCCAGGATGGAGCGTTTTGGGAGCTGGTGCCTTTGCTCTTCACGTGGGGCAGCCCTGGGGCGTGTCACGGAAGGCTCTCTTACTGTTCCTCTTGCAGCTCTTGTCCTTTTTCACGCAAATATCTCTGCTGGCTAATAGCTCCTCAGACAAAAATAAAACCTTGCCGGAAAAAAGAAGTAGCCCCCTAAAGCTTCCCATGGGCACCCTCTTCCCCTCAAAAAGTCACGCAGTTCCTGACTTCTAAGCCTGTGGGCTAGACTGTCATTGCTTATCTATCATCTACCTATCATTTATCTATGTTTATTTATATCTGTTACGTTGCGTAAAGAAATCAGAGTTTGTATGATTTGGGGTCTTGCCTTTGTTCAACACGGTTTGTGAAATTCACCCCTATTACTGCATGTACCTATCGCTCATTTTCACTGCTGCAGAATAGTCCACTGTATGAATAGACCACGAGTGGTCTATTCTATTCAACAAAGAATATATTCTGCTAATAATAGACTTCGGGATTGTTTCCAATTTTTGGCTATTAGGTGCTACGATTAACATTCTTGTTCCTATGAACAACTTTTCTCTTGGGTATGTACCTGAGAGTGTTAATTTTGCGGTCAGAAGATTGTGTATGTTAAAACTTGGTAAATAACAACAAGCTGTTTTGTAAAATACCAATTTACAATGGTCCCACTAGTGTTGAGAGAGTTTTTGTCCGGTGTTCCATAACCTTGCCAACATTTGAAAACTTTAATCATTATCATGATGGTTTTAATTTTCCTGATCACTAATGAGGTTGAGAGTACTTTTTATGTTTATCAGTCATTTGGATATCATTTGTAGTGAAGTGCGTATTCAAGCCTCCTGTCCATGTTTCTTTTAGCTTGTATGTTTCTTATTAATTTGCAAAAGTACTTTATTCTGGATACAAGGCCATTGTCAGTTCTCTGTGGAAAGCAATATGGAGATACCTCACTCTGTCACCCAGGCTGGAGTGCAGTGGCATGATCATAGTTCACTGTAACCTTGAACTCCTGGAATAGAACTATCCTCCTACCTCAGCCTCCCAAGCAGCTGGGACTATAGGTACATGACACCATGCTCAGCTAATTTTTCTTATTTTTTGTTGAGACGTCTCGCTATATTGCCAGGCTGGTCTTGAACTCCTAGCCTCCAGCAATCTTTCCACCTTGGCCTCCCAAAAGACTGGAATTACAGGTGTGAGCCACACCACCCCTGGCCTGAAATTTTGATAGTGATTGCATTGAATCTATAGGTCAATTTGGGGATAATTGCCATCTTAATACTGTTGAGTATCCCAGTGAACATGTACTGGTTTTCATTTGTGTCTTTTTAATTTCCATCCATAATATATTGTAGTTTTTAAGTGTACATCTTGCACTTCTTTTAAGTATTTAGAAATAGAATTATTTTAATTTCATTTCTGGATTTTCATTGCTAGTATCAAGAAATACAATTGATTTTTTTTTTATAGGCTAGTCAAGTGAGGCAGTGGAAGTGGAGAAGGAACAAAGGAATCTGTAACTGGTTGTGATCAATTAGTTGTAAACACCACTGCACTCAGACCAGCCTACAATTGATTTCAATATATTGATCTTGGTTTTCTACATGCAAGATTATGTCATCTAAAAATAAAGGCGTGGGACTGCAAACTACTGCAACCTCTGTGGAAAGCAATATGGAGATACCTTAAAGGGATACAAGGAGATCTACCATTTGATCCAGCAATCCCATTACTGGGCATCTACCCAAAAGAACAAAAGACATTCTATAAAAAAGACATCTGCACTCGAACGTTTATAGCAGCACAATCCACAATTGCAAAGATGTGGAAACAACCCAAGTGCCCATCAATACATGAGTGGATTAATAAACTGTGTATATGTATACCATGGAGTACTATTCAGCTCTAAGAAACAGTGGTGATATAGCACCTCTTGTATTCTCCTGGAAAGAGCTGGAACACATTCTACTAAGTGAAGTATCCCAAGAATGGAAAATGTGTACTCACATTTACTCACCTGCAAATTGGTTTCATTGCCTTCTCAGTGCACAAACAGGAATAATATTTATCAAGCATCGGGCAGATGGGAGTGGGGAGGAGGAGATGGGTATATAAAAACATAGTGAGTGCGATGCGCACCACATGGGGGATGGACATGCTTGAAGGTCTGACTAGGGGGTGGGGGGAATGGCAATGTAACCTAAACATTTGTACCCCCATAATATGCAGAAATAAAAAAAAAAAAAGAAGAAGAAGAAGAAAAAAATTGTTAGCTTCTGACTGTAGGTCGTGGAAAAAGGGAAGAATCTGTCTAACAATAGAAGTTTGCTTAAAAAATGCAGATTACTTTGTATAAAGTTACCAAATAGTATTCATGGTAGGATCTTGGTTTTTTTGTTTTTTTCTTTTTGCTATTTTAAGGATCTTATTTTGTAAAAGAAAACAAAAATAAAGGAAGATTGGAATAAAAAAATAAAAAAATAAAAATAAAGGCAGTTTTACTTCTTCCTTTCCAATCTGGATCCAACTTAGTTGAGTGATGAGGAAAAGCCCTAAGAGGTTGGCTGTGCAGCAGCTTAGCATGGGGACAATAAAAATCAGGGCATGAGCATCAGGTCTGCAGAAGGGTCTTAAGAAAAAAAGAGAACTGGAGAGGGTAGATTATGATAGAATATTTGGGAAAAAAGAATTTCTATTTAGCTAATTACAAAAGTAGTGAGGTAATCCTTCTGTAGAGACTTGCTATGTCAGCTATGGTACTGACATACACTTTAATATTCCATATGCTTATGAATTCAGGAGGAAGCATTTCCCGGCCTCATTTGTAGCTAAGGATCGAGCTTGCCAACATGATGCAGGTCCTGACCAGGAAGCATCTTCTGGTAAGAGCAGTGACATCTTGTGTTTTGGGGAGGTACCAGCAATGGAATTTGTGGGGGCTGGCTGCCATTGTCATAGGCTACAGTGTGGATGGTTTATTTTGTTTGTTTTTTTTCTTGAGACAGAGTCGTGCTCTGTTACCCCAGCTAAAGTGCCCTGGCATCAGCCTAGCTCACAGCAACCTCAGATTCCCAGGCTCAAGTGATCTTCCTGCCTCAGCCTCCCTGGTAGCTGGGACTACAGGTGCATGCCACCACACCTAGCTAATTTTTTCTATTTTTTTTTTTTAGTAGAGAACGGGGTTTTGCTCTTGCTCAGGCTAGTCTTGAACACCTTATATCAAGCGAGACTCCTGCCTCAGCCTCTCAGAGTGCTAGGATTATAGGCATGAGCCACTTTTTGGAAATTTATGGACATTTTTTGCCCCAAAATATTTTCAATTCATGGTTGGTTGAATCCACAGATGCAGGAGGGTTGACTGTGTGTTTTTGTATGGTTTGAAATTTGTAACATGTACATGGCAAAATAAATGAGAATGAAGGCATAATATAAGTGCTAAATGACATCAATTAGGGGAATTTTAGAAAGCTCCCTCAGGCAGCCTGTGAAAGACAGACTGGAGGGAGTCAAAAGTAGTAGGAAGCCGGCACGGTGGCTCACGCCTGTAATCCAAGCACTCTGGGAGTCCGAGGTGGGAGGATCACTTGAGCCCAGGAGTTTGAGGTTGTAGTGAGCTATGATGACACCACAGCACTCTAACCAGAGCCACAGAGGGAGACTGTCTCAAAAACAAAAAATTAAAAAAAGAGTGGCTGGAGGTAGAGAAACAAATTAGCAAATGGTTACAGTAACTCAAACAAGAAGTGAAGGAGGAAAAAAAAAAAAAGAGAAGTGAAGGAGGTATGAAGGCAATGGTAGTGAGGATGAAGAGGAAGTGGGTTTGAGCTGTTAAAAAGATAAATCTAAAGGCTTAACGATTCACATTGGGAGGTACATCAATCAAGGCACAATAGGAGAAGCAGAACCACTATGAGATACATAAAAAAGGCTTTGTTACAGGAATTTAACCTTTCCAATTGGAGCTGGGTAAATTTCTCTGTAAAGCTGCTGTCTGCATCTGATGCTAGAGCATTAGCCTAGTTAAACCGACACATTGTAAAGCTACCACTGTGGTTAACTGGGGATTGGTTCAGGAATGGAAGTTCTATTCCTGATAGGAAATTCTTCAAATAAAGCACTATAAAATCCAAGTTATAAAGACAGCCAGCTACTGTTAATGGGTACTTACTATGTGTTAGGCACTTTACATATGTGATTTAATTCTTGCAAAAGCCCTGCAAGTTTAGCATTATTATCACCATTAGATAAGGTGAAATTAGAGAAGGAAGTAGGCCAAGAGACCCTAAAACAGATAGCTAATAAGCGATGGAGCTGGGAATCAAAATTCTGACTCTTTAAACTATACCAACAACCTGGAAATGGTAAGAGAATTAAATGATCTGAGGTCACTATTTTTTCAATTATCCCAAGGGATGGTATACAGGTAGTAGAACTCTGTATGTATTAAAGATAAGTTAATTCATTATATACAATGTATGCTCAAAGGGTTTAGTGCTTAATTCTCTTAGGAACTTGTACAGAGGGGCTGCGCCATACAAAGCTGACAGAAACAGCTGGAGTTTCAGTTAAGGTTCCCAGGGATCATCAAGGGATAAAAGTACAAATAGGAAGTGAGTGTTAAGTGTCTGGAGGGAGAAGTAGAGTTGTGAATCTCGATCTGCTGAACTGAATAAAGTCTAGGAAACAGAACCAGTGGAAATTTCTGTAGAATTGAGTCTCTTCAGATTCCCAACAAGCAGAATACCAGAGAAATTCAATTTGGCCAATCTGAAGGCTCTTTCCATATTATAAATCTAACACAACACTTTAAGAAATATATTTAATTTTTTTAAGAAAAGATCTATGATTATCTTAAATGTGAAAATCACATCCAATAAACCAGTATTAGTTTCAGAAAGAAGAGGACATCTTATTGCCACATGTTCACAGTCATTTTGCAAGGAACTCGTTTCAATGAAGGTACAGAGCCAACTGCAGTCTTGTCCAATCCCCTAAGCAGAGGGGCCTGTCTGCTCTTCCTGTGTAGTGATTCCACCTGGTTGGGTCCAGCTTAAAGGAAATATTCATGTTCTTCCATGCACATTGTGACTATGGCTTAGAGGTAGGCACAGAGCCGCTCCAGCTCCCTGGGGTTTGCATTACTTAGGAACAGCAGCTCCTTTTTCCCTTCTTCTGTATGAGCTAAAATGGAGTCAAACACAGATAAGTAGCAGTTTCCTCCTGCTGCATTGTGTTCTTCAGAAAATTCTGTAGTCAGAGGCTACCTTATTCAGATCACATTCTGATGTAATTAGCATCTCCTAAGAGATCTTATTTCTAAATCCTTTATCCCAATAAGGTATTCTTTTTCTATGCAAAATTTCCCTTGTCTCTATTCTTCTATTTCCTTTGTCTCTATCCCTCTAATCCAGTGTATCTCTCTCCCTCCATTCCAAGAGTATCTTGTGGACTTTAGGACTTTGTCAAATCTCCCAACTCCCTTAGAAATCTGTCCATGGTGCTTCCCAACCTACCATGCTGGCTGCAGCTACTTTTACATTCTTCCCTCTACTCCTGTAAGAACCTATTCCAGTTACTATTAACTCTCTACTGTCTAGTGATAGAGTGGTCTTTACTTTTCTTCTACATCCCCTTTCACATCCACAGGTGAGGGCAAGGGTTAATGAACAGCTGGAATGCTTTCAGTCCAAGTGGATCATATATGGAGTTAAGAATTAGTTTTTGTATATATACTAGGTCAGGTAGGGCAAAGGTTTAGTTTGGTGCTGGTGTAGCCTCTCACATAGTATGAGTTATTCTGTGGGTCTCCTAGCACATGAATCTATCAACTGAAGTTTATTGAATGAATACATGCAACAAAGAGAGTGTGGCAGCAACCTAAACACCTGGAAACTCTACCCAATGGTTGGACTTGGCTTTGCTTCCTTCTTTAGCATGAACATTTTATTCTGGACTAAGATGAGAAATTTAGGGAGAATATAAACTCTTTTGTAAATTAAACCTTAATCACCTCCCAACCACCTTTCTGTATCATCTTATCACCCAGAAATAAGTCAAGATAAAGGAAAAAAAGATGAAATATTATAGGCTATTGCTAGGGAAGAAGAGATCAAGCCTCTGATACAGTGGGATTCTACTGTGAGCATAAAGCCCTGATAGGAAAAATTAAACAACCAACCTTTCTCATGTTGAAGCCAATTGTTCTCCAAGTAATATTGAAGACAGCTTTCAAATTCCTTTGGGGTATAGTTGGAAACCAGGATGGGGATAAAGGGATCGAGGGCATCAAATCCTTCCTGGAGAAGAAAAAGGATGAAGACATAGTAATCGTTACGGAACAAATCAGCAGAGGGAGAAATTCTACTTAAGCATTTTGAGGGCAGGGTCTTTGTATTTCTTTTCTTCTTCTTCTTCTTCTTTTTTTTTTTTAAGAGATGGGACCTTAGTCTGCTGTCTGGGCTGCTGCAGTACAGTGGTGTGATCATAGGTCACTGCAGCCTCAAACTCCTGGGCTCAGGTGATCCTCCTGCCTCAGCCTCTCAAGTACCTAGGACTAAAGGCGCATATCATCATGCCCACTTGATTTTTTAAAGTTTTTGTAGACAGGAGGGTCTCGATATGTTGCCCAGACTGGCTGTGAACTCCTTGCCACAAGTGATCCTCCTACTTCAGCCTCCCAAAGTGCAGGGATTACAGGTGTGAGCTACCACATCTGGCCTGTGTACATGAATATTACATGTATATATTTACTAGCTCTACTGAGAGGGTCTATAAGAAATGAAACCCCAGTAGCAATGAGTATACCTAGCTCTCAGGTCTTGGTTTCTAAATACCATTCTCCTCTAAAACAAACTAAGGATCTCTAGAGAAATGGCTGACTCCAAGGTTGGGGTATGGAAAGTACAAGCAAGATGAGTCTGGGGGGCCGGGCGCGGTGGCTCACGCCTGTAATCCTAGCTCTCTGGGAGGCCGAGGCGGGCGGATTGTTTGAGCTCAGGAGTTCGAGACCAGCCTGA
>CAUYSK010044850.1:0-48163 GCA_963575035.1 Avahi laniger | reverse complement strand
GGAGGGTGTAAGGGGGAGGTTGGTCACTGTAACGAGGCCATCTGCCTTTGCTAATTGGTGCTTATCAAAATTAGGCTCTTACTTCATTTTTCTGTTGTTATAACAGAATACCTCAGACTGGGTAATTTGTAAGGGAAAGATGTTTATTTTTTTACAGTTGGGGAGGCTGGTAAGTTCAAGGTCATGGGGCTGTGTCTGGTGATGGCCTCCTTATTGCATCATAACATGGTGAGAGGGCAGGAGCTTCTCAGCTCATGGGGATCCTGTCCAGATGACCTTATCTAATCCTATTAACCTCCCAAAGGCCCCACCTCCAAATGAAATGAAATTTGGGGGTTGTTTCCAAAACATGAAATTTGGGGGACACATTCGAATCGTAGCAGGCTCCTGCCCTCCCACTGAGAATTATAGATGGGGTGAGGATGTTTTCCTTGATCACTGCATTTCATAGGGATGGGTCCCAGATTCTTGAGAAAGACAGAACTGAGCTGTAAAACTGGCAAGAGCTGGGGGAAGATTTACATCTCAAAGGGACAGTGGAAGAGTTTATAATTGCAAGTTTTCTTAAGTAAATGCTTTGAGAAAAGGGAGGCTGGGGGGTGGGGGGGGCCTAGAGTTAGGAAGACACACGTCTAAAGTTTAATCAAGCTGGGGGAATGTGAAGAAGGCCTGCTTGGTCAACAGCTAGCATCAGTTTAATTTGTGACTTCTCTCAAAATTCCAAGCCAGGGTCCTCTATGGTTAAGCCATGCTGAACTTCTCCCTGCAGTTCTGTTCTTACCCTCTCACTTCAGTGTCCTGCATGTTCCTCTTTGTGCTTCTAGAACCTGTTCACATGTCACCTTGTCATTCCAGGCAATGGAGTCAAAACAGTGTAAAGCAATGAAATAGCTACATGGCAGTCAACCAGGTGGCCTGTGGTTGAGTCTACGGTTGTCCCCTCAGTATCTGTGGGAGATTAGGTCCAGGAAGCCCATAAATGCCAAAATCCATGTATGTTCAAGTCCTTCAAATAAAATGGGGAAGTGTTTGCGTATGACCTACACACATCCTCTCATGTACTTGAAATCATCTCTAGATTACTTACAATACCTCGTACAATGCCTACACATCACTTTATACGTGTGGATTCAATGGAGTACTCAGTATGTGACAAATTCAAGTTTTGCTCTTTGAAACTTTGTAGAATTTTTTTCCCAAACATTTTTGATCCCCGCATGGTTGAATCTATGGATGTGGAGCCCGTGGATTACAGAGTGTGATTCTGACTGTGTTAAGTATATCGTGGCACATCATGCATGCTTACAACACTCCTCTCTAGATGAATAAATCTCTCCCAACTATTTCAAGGTTGACACATGCAGTCTTTTTTAGGAAAAATTCCTAAATTCAGCCCTGGGGAGAGTCACTATATTTTACATAAGATTATGATTTTCATGTAAAAGTTAAAAATATTCTCAAATGCTGACTCACAGATAAGCCAAAAGTTTCATAGGAATCATCCTGTTAACATGGTGACACCGAACGTCTGAGGTCCTGATTCAGCAATCCCAGGGCAGGCCTGGGACCCTGCGTTTCGATATTTCTTTAGTGATGCTCGTGGGGAGCCCAAACCCGGAACTAAATGACCTCGTGTCATACAGTTTTGCAGCTTGTGCCAGATACTGGGACTGGAGCTCCCCAACTAGCAATGCAAGGAAGTGTTTTTAGGGGATAACTAGGAAGCACATGTGACAGGGACACACACAGAGCGTCCACAGCAAACCTCCCACCTTGGGTGGCTGCAGACAATGCAGGACTTGCTGCCGGCAACCGCTTTGAAGTAGACCCAAGTGCGTTAGGACTAACGATCTTGGTCCAGGGCTAGGATGATCATGCGGCATACAATCGTTTGTGGCACGTTCGTCATTTTCTCCCATTTTCTTCTGGTTTCCACTCGAGGGAGGGTGTGATAGTCAACAGGCTTGACAGGGTCGAGGCTGCTGCTGGCTGGATGGTGTCCGAGCCTGGACACAGCTCCCTCCTTTGGGGCTTTGGGTTGGAGAACCCCATTTGAACTTTGATTTGACTAAAAAGCAAACAGAACACTTACGTTTTCTTTTTTTTAATATATTGAAGGTGACTTTAAAAAGTATGGAAAGTTGTTAAAATTCTTTTAAAAAGGATTCAAATAGGGTACGTGAATATGGTTAACAGTTCAGGCAGTCGAAAAGTGTAAATGTTGAATCCTTCTCCAGTGGCAAGCACTATTAACAGGGTCTTAGCATTTCTTTACAGAAACTTTGAGGCAGATGGAAACATCTGCGTAAGTTTATGTGCTCTTTATAAGAAATGGGAGCTTAGATACTGTTCTAGCTCCTGCTTTTTCATGTAACTGTTTATATCCCAAATAGTTCTAGGGCAGCAAATGGATTTACCTTAACTTTTCAAGGCCTACATGAAAGTTACACTATTTTATAGATCCAGTATAGAGGTTCTTCATCAGGGCAATTTTGTTTCCTTGGGGACATTTAGCAATGCCTAATGATGTTTTTGTTGTCATAATTCAGGGTGGGGAGGGCTGCTGCTGGCATCTAGAGAGTGGAGGCCAGGGACATGGCTAAACATCCTACAATGCACTGGACAGCTCCATGGCAGAGAATTATCTGTCCCCAAATGTCAGCAGTGCTGAGGTTGAGAAAATCTGATACAGCCTCATAGATTTTAAAAGGCTGCTATTGATTTTGCCTTTAGAGTGTAGCTCATCAACTGATAACAGTAACAACATAGATAACATTCCCAAAGCCACAGAATATGCCCAGTAAAAACACCTTCGGTGGTGGGAAGAACAACTTTTCCAATAGAGCTAGGTGGGAAACATACTACTGTCCAAGTCTGATGGTTACAGCTGTTGGTTTGGAACAACTTTGGTGGTCTTAGCATTTACTTCCAGAGTATTCCCTACACCTTACCATTTCCTAGCGTTTAGCTTCCTTGGAAGAGATCAGGCTGCTTTGGGACAGAGTAAAACCGCGTTGGCAGCGAAGGCCTCAGTGGGCTTGAGCACCTGCGGAACCTATAATTTTGCACCAAAATGAGAGTATCCATTTTTAGCCCCAGAGAGGTTTTTTTTTATGGTTTAGATCTTGGCTTATTTATTTTTGTAGCCACGCCACTGTGTTTACTCAGGCCCAGAATAAAGTCTGCTTTTTTAAAATAGAAGAATTGCAACTGACGAAGTTTAGAAAAAACAAAAACTAGGAAACTAATACTTAATTTTTAAAGATATTGTCCTGACCTCCTCCCTTTCCCTGAGAGGCTATGGACAGACAGCCTTAGAATTTAGGCAATACCCTAAGTGTATGTAGGGTTTTCTTTGTTTCTCGATCTAAAACAACTCTGTCCGATGCAGTTTATCACAAAATCTCCCTCCCTCCCTTTGGTTGTTTCAGTGTACTTTTATTTGGCACCACCGGTTGTCAGAAGTTGTACTTTGCTCTTGAGAATCACTTCTCTGTTTTTTTTCAGACTATGTCCTTATCAAATAAGACTTTCTTGCCCTAAATAAGAGAGTTCCCCATGAGACAAATCTGTTTGAGAGCTCCCCTGTAAGGCGTATCCTCATTTTGCAAGAGGTGATTTTTGGGAAGACTTGCTGAACACTTTGTTCAGGTTTGGGATCAGGTACTTCTAGTGCTAGAGTGGGGTAGAGTGTCGGGGCTGAGGTGGGTCATGGCAGCCTTCCCTCTTTAAGCCAAGATTGTAGGTGGCAATGTTGCCGTTCTCACGATGGAAATATACAGGGCAGTGATCAAGACACTTGCGTTTTCTGTCTTTTATGGTGTCGTAGTTCCAGCATCTCTTTGGTCTCTGATTTCATGATTAGAAAGGCTAATTTAGAGATCACAGGACACAGTGGAAGTCCCTTCCTAGGCACACATGGCAAATGCCAAGCATTTGGGGAATGTGTACATGTGTGTGGGAGCAAACCACACCATTTAGACTGTACCCAATTTTTTATAAACTAAAAATAAAAAAAAATCGGTTGCCTGCCTCTTACTTTGTGGTCTCTGCAGGATTATATTATCACTGTTTGCTCCACTTACGGTTGTGCAGTTAAGTATCTCTAATCGCTCCACTTCCTGTAGATGCTTCCTTCAGGGCAGGGAGGTAGCCAGGTGTGCTGGAGAGGTGCTGCGGCGGGGTTTCTGAGCAGGTGTTCACGAACCCAGGTTTGATTCTGCCGTAAAAGCCAGGTGACAGTGGGCCTCTCCTTGGAACAATACTATTCTCCCTGCCATTCTACTGTCAGGCCCACCATTACTTGGCAGCCAGCAATTGATTTTTCAGATTCCAGCTAAAGACTTTGCCTTTCCTGGGCCATTGCTGATGACAGGGACAGGCTGAGGTTTTCACGCAGCTGACCGCCACTGCTGTAAGCTTCCCATTCGATGTGAGCTATGCTCCTTACGCTTGCTTTGTTCTAAGTGGTGATCTTAGGGTCTCCTAGGCCTTCAAGACACTCTGAAAGGTCCAGTGAGCATTCTCTTTATGACTCTTGAGGAGAAAAAAACCAAGTCTAAAATATCTGGGATTCAGCTTTCCCTTGTTCGTGCTTTGCCAGAAGAGTTTCCTAGCAGATCTTCACTTAGGAGCTTTTAGCCATTGTTTCTGTACTAGGAAATCTCTATGCTCAATGCACATGTGGAAGAAGCCAATGACTAAGGAAGGAGGCATTTCCATGAATGATGTAAATTACAGTGAGACTCTCTGTAATCAGTCTTCTTAGCCATCTTTGGGGTTAGGTCCAAAGAGAAGCCATATGGTACTTGCTAAGCAAGGTCTAGGGAAATTTAAAATTGAGGGAAAATTGAGGGAAAAGTTGGCAGCTTACTCTTTATAAAAATAGCAAAATAGATACTAGATTAACCAAATTTAAGTCTTAAGGTAACAAGTAAGCTGAGAAATTTCAAAACATAATGATGAAGGTTATCATAGCTTCTCAGTACAGAAATACATGGCTTTTATATAGTGTTTATTTTTATATGATTGTATTATACACTATCATTAAAGCAGAATGAATTTTATGAGACAGCAATTCCTTAATATCTGGGAGTTTCAAAATGGAAATTTAGCACATTTAGCTCAATTTCATATTGATAAGTTTACAAAACATGAAAACATTTTTCTCTCTCCTACCAGAAAGTAAAGAAGTGAGCAAAAGCACTTTGCTTTGAGTGTGTAGCAGAATTGTTCTACTTAGATATCTAAGTAGATTGTATTTTTGTTGCATGCATTTTTGAATCTTTAACAGCAGACAGATTGAAGTAATGTATTTAAACATACCAATCATATTTAAATCGACTCATAAACATGCTCTTAAGAAATGCTTTAATACCTACATAGACTGTTTCATGTTTTGAGGATATATTATTTAATCTGTAGGATGTGCAGAAATAGACTGTTACATCTTTGCTTAAATATATTGTTTTGTTAAAAATATTTTGTTCTCTGTAAAAATATAAAGTCTACATTCATGGTAATATTAACATATTTTCCTGTGAATTTATTGACAGTTGTTCTATCCCATGAGCTGCTGATATTACACAATTTAGCAATATGGTACTTATGCTTGGTCAAACAACCAGATTTTTCATTTATATTATTGATAAAATCAAAATCAAAATGTCCTATTGAGTGTTTTCAGGGTAGTTTATATGAACTCTCAGAATTTTTAAACTAAACATTGGCAGTAGCTGATGTGGCACTGTGTGATCATCATGGGTCAAAAATGAACTCTCGGTGGCTGGTAACTAATGATCAAATGTTGATGTCTTGCTTTTATGTTATTTCGTGTCTCTTATTTGATTGAGGCCTTGCTGTCTTTAGAACCCTTGCAGAATTGTGAATGGAAAAAGAATCAGTTATCTGCAATGCCTGATTTTGTGCTATAATTAAAAAATAATCTTATTAAAATCAGGCATTTAAAAATATATTTATATTTTATGATGGACCAGTTTAATTGAATAAACTATTATATAGACATACAAATGAAATTACTGTGTACTCTATATTTAATAACTTGAGATTTAATGACCTGTTATCAGTCATCTATTAATCCATAAAAATATTATAACAAACTTAGTGGCTTAAAAGAACACACATTTATTGTCTCACCATTTCTGTGGGTTGGGAGTCTGGACATGGCTTAGCTGGATTCCCTGCAAGGCTGCAATCAAGGGCAGTTGGCTGGGGCTGGGGTCTCATCTGAATGCTGAGCTGGGGAAGGCTTCAAGGTTCACTGGGCTGTTGGCAGAATTTGTTGCCTTGTGGTTGTAGGATCAAGGGCTTTGTTTTCTTGCAGGAAGCTTCCTTCAGCTTCTAGAGGCTTCCCATATTTCCTAGTCATGTGGATTTCTCCAACTGGGCCATTTGATTCCAAAAGTCAGCCAGGGAGACAGAGACTCTGGCAAGCCAGTTGGTGCAGTAGACTATAGTGTAATCATGTAATCGTGCTAATATGTTATCATGCATATATAGTATCTGTGCTGTGTTCTATTGGTAGAAGTGAGTCACCAGTCCCACCTACTCCCAAGGAGAGGGGATCATGCAAGGGCCTGAACACAAGCAGGCAGGTATCAGAGTAGCCACCTTTTAAAGTCTGCCTGAAACATGATCTATCAAAGTCTTTTCAGGAGACATTTCTAGATTTTCAGGAAAACAATGTAATTATGTGCAAATTTTTTTAAAAGTAAGATTGGATGTTAACTACTAACCTTATATATTATGTATAACATAATATACATTATTTATTGCCAGTGGCATTAATAAAAATCTTTCTGGTCCACATGTTCTCGTGAAAATAGATCAAATCAGTGGATTGATGGCTGGGTTTTCTAAGACTACTTGTATCAGTTTTCATCCAACACAGCTTACCTTTCCCTAACTGAAGCTGTAAGTCCTCTGAGGGGGCTTTAGAGAATGTCACTTGATACAATCTGACTGTATAATGTGCACATCTTCGAGACTTTCTGCCCAGGAGCCTCTCTCAGCTTCATGTACCTGCCTGTCGGCTGTCACTGGGTTCCCTCAAAATTGATGCTCACACAAGCTCCATGGAGCTGGCACTGCTATTCGCGGCAGTTCAGGGCTTCCTATGATTCAGTTCACAGCAAACTTGGCTCTAAACATGGAGACACGATTCTCTGCAGAATCCCCTGGCCCACCCTTGGAGCTGCGGGGCATGAACTCCTCAGGCAGCCCCAGAGCAGCGTGCAGCTGCCTTCTTGGCTTCATGGCAATCTGACCATAAACTGTTCGGATCTGTTAATTGGTTTATTCCCGACGTGCTTCCCGGGTGGAGCAGCTTAAAGTTTGAGGAAAGGTCATCACTGGCAAATGCTCGTCTTAGTTTCAGGTTTATGCTTTCTATGTTATTTTGAAAGCTTGAGGAGGAAGGCAAGACTGGTCAGATTAATTTTGGAGGGGAGCAGACCTGAAGATTTAGAACAAAACTGCTATTTCTAGGGGAAAAAGGGAAACCTTTGTCATCAGCTCTTTGTGCCTTTACACTTCGTGATGCATAACTGCTTTGCACCATCTGCAAATAAAAGGAGAAATGCTGATTATTCCAGAATAAATTTTCTTTCCTTTTGTATCTCTTATCAAAATCTGCCTGTGACCTTTTCAAAACATGTGGCCCCAAAAGGCATCAAATTGATGTATTTAATTTTTTTGTTTGAAAAATTGCTAGGAGAGGCCAGGCGTGGTGGCGCACGCCTGTGATCCTAGCACTCTGGGAGGCCAAGGTGGGAGGATCGTTTGAGCTCAGGAGTTCGAGACCAGCCTGAGTAAGAGTGAGACCCTGTCTCTACTAAAAATAGAAAGAAATTGACCAAACAACTAAAATTAGAAAAAATTAGCCGGGCATGGTGGTGTGTGCCTGTAGTCCCAGCTACCCGAGAGGCTGAGGCAGGAGGATACCTTGAGCCCAGGAGTTGGAGGTTGCTGTGAGCTAGGCTGATGCCATGGCACTCTAGCCCAGGCAAGAGAGTGAGACTCTGTCTCAAAAAAAAAAAAAAAAAATTGCAAGAAGAAAAAAAAGTGTCCCTGAAAGGAATAGTATGAATCTTTGCCGTTCAAATCAAATTCCTAGACAATTCTAGATGTTCTAGACGTGAAAGGAGTATTAAAGAAATAAATCTACCATGCATCATTTTTTAATATTAAGCAATGAGGCTCAGAGAGGTAAAGTGATAGACGTAAGCTTGGAGAGTCAATAACTCCAGCACTCATAGCTGTCCGTTCTTTGGTGTCTGAAACAATTTCGTTTGCTATAATAATAATATTGAAGAAATCTCATCAAGAGCAACTTTGAGCCAGGAACTTGGCAAATATATTTTTGAAACCTCAATATTTACTGCAACCTGGTTGCTGTTATCCCTCTTTTACAGAAAAGAAACCAAGAAAAGTTAAGAAAACAATACAAACATGAAAACCAAGCACGTTCACTCTATGCAGGTAGAAAGCGTTGGGTCGTTGTGCCGTTTCAGCTCCTCGGGAAGACGGAGGAATGTCCCTGAAGAACAGAGAGCACGCTGTGGACTTACGCACGGCCACTGCCGGCGACAACATGTCTTCTCTTACGTATCTTGGCAAGTTCTGAGCCCAAATTTGCACATTCAGGAATTGAATCTGGAAGCAGCAGCTTTTTAGCACAAGTAGGGAGACCAATTATCTCCTCAAAGCTCTGAAATATATATACATACTTGGGCTAATTTGCTAGGCTTGATCTAGAACATTTGAAGGGTGACACTGTGAAAACTCGAGGCTCCCAGTGTCCCGGGGGCTCGGGGGAACATCAGAATGGAGGAAGTATTCCTGGGGACTTAAAAGATGAGTTTAGTTGCTCTGTAGAAAGATCTGAGCAGGGAAAGGCACTTCTGAAGGTCTCTCTGATCCTACTCTCTTTAGGCAAGGCAGGCCTCTCTGTTTTCATTTAAACACTTCATGAATGGCAATTTCCAAATGGTTTTTAAAAACGATGTCTGGTGAGAGCCAGCGCTTCTTGAAGTTTTCCCCATTGCTGGGTTTTCCCCCCTTGCCTCGAATCACAGTGTTTATTTTAAAAAGCTTTTGTGGTTCCAGCCTTCTGCCTTTGTTATTGCAGCTGGACCGACTTAGACCTCCCTTTTCTCCTCCAGCCTCTTTGCGGTTTGGGGTCCAGTTGGGCTGCGTGAGGACTGGGCTGAAGGGGCGGAGTCCAAGACCACGGACTCATCTGCTTTCAGTTAGCCCCTGAAGTCACAGGTGTCCTTAATTGTGCTCTGCCTGTGCAAAGAACCCTTCTTTTCTCCGCGTCCTTTTGCCTCTCTGCATTCCCCGTGAATTCCCTTGAAGGCTGGGGTTTGTGTTTTGTTCTCCGCTTCTTATTGCCCCCTCCCCTTTCCTAGCCAAATCCCGTTTCTCACCTACACCCAGAGCCTGACGCTGTCTTTGCAGAAGAGAGATCAGACTTCCCAGGAAGGCAGAATGTGACTGCCACACATACACAGTCCCCTCCCTGACGTGGCTGGGGACAGAGCAGCTGTACGTCCAGCTGTGTAGCCAGGAGCTCAGGCCCAGCCGAAAGATGAAGCTGTTGTGTGGAAATTCTGCAGGGAACCCAGAAAGATTTACTTTAATTAGAATTTATGCCGCAATGGAAGTCCCATAACTGCAGTCCTCTCTAGAAAGAGCTGGCTCTGCTGGTCACTGGCAGAGACTTGATTCCTTCTAAGCAGCTCCTCTGGATTGTCCTGCACCTCTTCTGGTCACTTTCTCCCCTCCGTGGAGAGGAGCCTCTGGAGGCTCTCAGGTAACTTGTCTCCTGCTTGTGGGAAGGAAGGGCCTTCTGTAAATTTTAGTCAAATATCAACCGTTTCTCTGGTTTTCAGTTCAAAACTTTAATGGGGCTTAAGCCTTCCCTTGGTGTCGTCACCAGATCGCTTTAAAGCTTCCAGCTAACTTACTTGCACACACGTCCTTATTTTCACATCTAATATTCTGAGAGCTCAGGGAATTTTTAGAGCCTGTTTTTTGTTGGCCAAAAAACCAAATGGCATAGTCATTTCTTTAAAAAAAAATAACTATCACAATTTCTTATTACAGGATTGCTTGATCCCAGTTTGAAACCCTTCTCTGTTCTGGCCCATTCATATGGGCATACTGCTTCCAAGTTTTGATGCTTTCTCTAGAAATAAACTGCAATATGCTAACTAACTGGGAGACTCTGAGAGAGGTGTGGTTTGTTTGCAATACCCTCAGCCTCAGGGATGGAGCAAGGTATTGCCCCATCTGATGCTTGTGGAATGAAAATTCCCGCGTCTGATTCCTATTCTAACTCTTGAGTTTGATTTATCACTTTGACACATTATTTTGATTTTCTTTATGGATGCATTTATGGAGTCTACCAACATATATTTTTGTGATAGGAACTGCGCTTCTTGAATTTGGAAATAGTATGTGTATTCCTTGATTAGTGTACCGTATTAATCTGAGGACACGTGAACTCTTTCTTTTATTTTTGTTCACTTTTTCTTGACAGCCTACAACATAGAAGTGGAGGTGGAGAAAGAGACTCGATTTTTTTTTCCATCATAAAGGAAGGAAAGTGGTCTAAAAGGAAGGCAATTCCATTCCAAAAGGCAGTGGTTATAGTTGTTAAGATTGTAATTCAGGGGAAGATGTTGCTAGAGGAGAAGAGCTTGCAGCTGTGGGAGGCAACAAAGCAAGTGCTTTTTCTACGACATTTAAGGATTGTTTTGCCTTTTTTTTTTTGTTTTTGCTTTTTTTTAATGTTAAAGATCTCAGTGTACTAAAAGTGACTTAATTGAATTAAAATACTTTTCTGGACTGGAAAAAAAAGGTACCGGCTATTCTATGCCAGTTTAACTTTTTCTCTTTTACACATTTTGTAGGAAGAAAACCTTTTCCAATTCAACACATAACAGATGAGACTTTGTCAAAGGGGCCACTGTTGACTGTGCTGGTATTTGGAGGTTCAAGTTAATAGCCTTGGTTAGCCTTGGTCGTCAGGAATATATTATCACAAGTGTAATGAGAGACAATCAGTTCTCGAGATTGTAATCGTCCCTTAGATCTCGAGAGCAGAGATCACTGTCTGATGAGAAGCCGAGGATCTGGTTCACATTATGTAATGAGAACCATATCGAGTCCTGTGAGCCTCCAATCAGCAAGTGACCTTGGCCACCGGCCTGTCGTCCCTGATGCCCGTTAATTGTCCAGATTTCTGTTTCTGAGGGCTCTAATTTTCACTCTAAGATGACTTCGGCAAGGTCTCTGCCCACGGTGGTTAGTGCCAGACAGTTGGGCACCAGGGGCTCCCTGCTTGCAGTTAGCAAGATGGGTCATGTGCTCCTCCGGAGAAACAGGGCCAGGAGTTTGCTTTCAGGAACGAGCAGGTAGCCTGTGTCTTTCGAGTTCCTATTGCCTGACCCCAGATCTGCCTCTGTGGAGCTGGTTACTCACACAACCTGCAGTCCTCCTTCAGGTCGGCCTCTGATGGTGCCGTGTTGAGCCGGGGAGCCCTGTTACGGTGTTATGTCTGTTGTTCGTGCACTTCAGTATTTTCAGTCCATTCTCTTTTTCCTCTAGAGCATGTGGTAATTGTGCTCTACAAAGTTGCTACAAGCCCAGAATTAGCAAATACTGAGCCATTGCTCCTAGGGGACATACGGGCTTAGGTTCCTGTGAACCTCCGGTTGCAATGTTTTTGTCAATGGATCAATAAATAACCTCATTTTATGTGTGTTTTTGTTAAAGACATCTCATTTAATATGTACCGTTGGTTCATTAAGATTGAACTTGTGGTCAATAGCACTATAACTGATGCCTGAACAAAGCACATCTAACACGTGCGTTTTCTCCGTAAGGCGCATCACAGCCTCCTTGCACTTAGGAACGCGGACTAGCACTTGAGCCCTATGCTTGGAGCCATTTTAAACAGACAGCGCACCAATAAAAAGCATGAAAGTGCAAAAGATGTGGCAGTAAATAGACCACGTGGCACTTGTTTACGGTATGAGAGTTGAAACAAGAAGGCAGAGGATTGCCTTGTCAGACCTTTCCTGGGAATGGATGGGTCAGGAGACTCATTTTCCGCTGGCCTGCACATGTCTGGCCGTGAATGACTGAGACGTCCTGATTTTGAGGTTTCAAATACCCTTTAGCTAGTAGGCGAATTTGCAAATAAGGAATCTGTGGGTAATGAGGATCAGCTGTATTTTAAGCAGATGTTTAGACTTAGGATAATGAGGCAGGATTTTCGGTCTATATCAGCAAGTACCCTTGTGATTGCAGCACAAGGGTGGAAGATCATGGAGGGGTGGCATTGAGTCACTGGAAGGACGTTCCGCTCGGCAGCAGCTCTGTGGACCGTCTTTTATCCCAGGTAATGAATCAGACCACTTTGGGAGCCTTAGCATGAGCTTTCCTGCCTGTTCTTCCGATGGCATTACTGTCCCCGGACTTTCGTGCTTCTCCATCGACCTGGAAGAGAACAGTGATTTTGGAGCTTTTGTGATCAACAGCACTTTCGATAACAAGCTGGGTGAGGAAGCAAGGATCGCTCCTGTTTTGCTTTAACACTGCATCTCCACTTCTCTTTTAAAATTTTGTTTGGGGAGAGTGTGGCTAGAAGCTATAACAAAGTTTAGTTTGGTCTGGGTTAAAGAATGCAGCCCTCTTTGTGGGAGTTCGCCGTGACTTTTATCTTAACATTGCCCTGAGACTTCTTTCCAAAACACACTGCCAGCCTCCGTGCCCCGGTGGGAGCAGTCGCAGGGTTGGGATGCCCTGCACGCGCTGCATTCGTCAAGCGTCGGGGAATGCTGGCTGTCACTCCACAGCAGTCCTCCCCAAGCGGCTGACTTCTGTTGACAAGGCAAGGACAACTTCGGGAGCCTGTGCACACCTAGCTCCTGGAAGCAAGCCGCTCCTTGACTGCCGCGTGTCTGTCGAAGCAAATTGGAATTGAGCCGGAGGGGGCTCCCTCTGGTGATTGCAGCCAGAATGAAGATGTCTTCCGAGCAGTGACAGTTTCCAGAGTGAGTGTCCTTGGGGAACAAAGCTCATGTCATTGTCCCTTCTCTGTTCTTCCTGTCTTTAAAGGTCCGTCACAGCATTCGGAGACACAGTAGGGCCAATCCTGAGCTGTGGGGCTGACGAATGGAAGAAATCTGGTAGGAAAGGTGAAGGAAGGCGAGAAGGGGAGAGTCTGTTCCTACGACAGAGTTTATCATGTGACACCAGGTGAATTAGGGGTGGACCTAAAAGCATTTAATTACTCAGATTTCTTTCAGGATTTTCTTTTACTTCCCCTTCTACTGGGTGGTGCAGACAGAACCCTTGTCTTACTTGCTGTTCACACCTTGCTGGGTGGACGTGCCTTGCCTGCTAAGGGGCGTTGCTGTCTGCCATCCCTGGCCGAGCGAGCCAGGAAAGACCACGGGGAAACTGGTGTTGCCACAGTTCACAGCTGCAGGAAACCGGCCCTTGTTCTTGTTTCAGGGAAATTAGGACCACTTTGCATCTTTTTAGCTTCTGGTAAAAGAACCCTGTGCTCTCCAGAATGTGGAAATTCGAGAGACCTAATTTGAAGGGATAGAGAGTAGTTTTTCTCTATCAAGAATGGCAATAAACACCGTATTATTGCATCAAATTGTGATTTGGTGGTTTACCTTAGGAGTCTCTGAGATAAGTAGCTGTCACCAAAATTTCATGCCACTTTTCTGACTATACTTCTACAACATTTAGAATCGAGGCATGACATGTGAAATTGTCAGTAAATAATGAATCGCATGCCCCTTACTCCAGTGCTTTCCGAAGCAAGTGAAGAAACAAACAGCGAACAGGGCAGGACATCTTGTCCCAGTCTTATCACCTGCTCCCACAGTGCCATCAGCTTGAACGAGGGCCTGTGTTTATTGTTTAATTTTCCCGGCATTTGCAGAGACTGCCACAGTGATGGGACTGTTCGTGATGACTCGGTTTCTCTGACGGCATGTGTGAGGAGAGAGAGACAGATGTTACAATAGCTCTCGGCTGAGTTGCTAGGTGTTGCTGGTCTGAGAGAGGATACAGGTGAGATGCCTAATGTGACAAGAGCATCTTAGTTTGAACGCTCGGGTCTGTATAGTTTGGGAAAAAAAAAATTTCCCAAAGCAAGGACAGGTCTTTGAACTGCTGTGGTTTGACCTCATTTCTGCATCATTGTTTCTTCGTCTCCGGAGTTACGCCAAGCTTTCTTTAAAGCCCGGGATTCGATGAGTAGGCGTGGCACTCTCTTGGAGTGCCCTCACTTCTGTGCACCTGAGAAGCGGTTGATGAGAATTCTAAGTATGAACGAACCAAGTAAAACACATAATAAAGTTGAGATTAAAATGCACATTTCGAAGTCAAGCACAAATCGCCACTAAGAACATATTGATTTTCTGGTGCTGAATTAACTAAAATGCTTTCAGGTTTTTTCAGTGTGGTGGGGCACATCATAATTTCAGTTTTATTTGAGCCAGAGCACATTCATGCTTTCTAGAGCCGTGTGGAAAATAGAAAACTGGACAGTGAGGAGGGAGATCCCTCAAACTTTTCTTTTTTCTGTGGCCCACTGGGGAGACACGGCAGAGGGGAGAGTGGGGAGCGTGTGGGTGGCACAGGCAGGTGGCCAAGGGCCAAAGGCTCTCAGGGCACTGGGAGGGTGAAGGTGCCTGAAGCCGAGGTTACAGAGGGAGAGTAGAAGCCCGGGAAGCAAAACCGGAGACTTTGTTTTAATAATCGATGACTGCAGAATTTCTAAATAGGGAAACACTCCAGTTGAACTGAACATTTTTGATTCAAAACTGAATTAATTTTTACTTTGCAACTGGCCTGAAATCTATGAAAAGTGGGTTTACTTAGAAAATTAACAGTATAAGCATGAGATTTACAAAGACAATCCTTATATTACTAAGGGAAAAGTGTTCTCCTTACTGGTCACTGTTGGACACTGGGTTGGCCTTATTCTCCCAACTTGACACCATTTGTGAACAAACCTTCTTCCCTGGAGATGTCCCTGGATAAAAAAAGTGGTTCTTAAGGGCCATGGAGGCGTCTTCTCCAAGGGAATCTGTAGAAGGGTCCAGGTACAGGTGAGTCAGGTTAATGGACGGGAAGAGGGGAGAGAGACAGCACGACATCTGTGTGGAGGGGTCTGTGCACAGCTGGCATTTCATGAGTGTGACGACGATGGCCAGCCAAGGGCATGTGACGCGAGGGGCCTGCACCTGTATGAATAGCACCGACAGCTCCTCCCGAGACTTGAAAACCTGCTAAGGAGGGGTGACAAGAGGATTTTGTTTTGAGCAAAGATGGGGTTAAGGTAAGCCTAGAGCCCCTGGGCCAGGAAGCTGCGATTTTCTATCCTCACTTGTAAGAAAGTGGCTTGTGCATGCTGCCATCCACCAGCTGTTTTCTGGCACTTGCTGTGTGAGTGGTGTCTTCTAGACCTGGGTGAGGACGGGACAATCTCTAGGTTCCACCCAGGTTAATTCTCCCCGTATGTCTCAGTGATTTTGATGGATGTCAGAAAGTCAGAGTTAGGATTAGGGGATATGATGTCAAGTTGAAAGAATGGCTTCAGAGGCTAACTTTAGGGATATAGCCCTGGTCTGTTAATATGTACCCACACCCTGAGATAAAGGTGAGAAATTTTCATCACACTGTCACTCTTGGATGTGCTCATTTACTTAGGCCTGGCCTCAGGGATTCAGAGTTGCCTAGGACGGGTGGCTGCCCTTGATGGGAGTCAGACATAGAGCTTTGGATTTTGATTCATAAATAAACTTCATAGGTACCTCAAGCAGGGGAATTACTGTCTTGGTGGTTTATCAATCAAAAGAAAAAAACAAATCAACAGCAGTGGTCAATTTAACACAGTTCCTTCCACAATAGGAGGGGAGGCATTGTCTTGACAGTTCATGAAGAGGAAACACAAACCCAAGCCCACTGCTGGGGTCGGGATGAGGGGTGGGCTAGATCTCACTGGGGGTTTCCCATGTGTCAGGCACCAGCACCCCGAAGCACTTTCAGTGGAAAACAGTGAAGCACTGTTTTGTAAAACATGGTCTGCATTTCCAGCTGGTCTTGTTTTCTTCCCGTTTAGTTCTATGGAGTGGACTTTTATTGAACGTGGTCATTAGGGATTAACTGTGGCTCCTTTATTAATAAGTGGACTCAGAAATTTCCTAAGATTATTCATGGTTGCTCTTCTAAGTTTGATATTTTAGGTTTCCGTTGTAGCTCAACAGGTTGGGGAGAAGGACAAAGGTGAAGGCAATGCCATTAATTCAAGCTCCTGGGCCCAATTTTTAAGGGTCCGTGTTGGGAAGAAAATGGAGGAAGCTTCTTGACTCCTACAGAGAAGCTTTCCGTTCCCCAGCAGGTTCACATCGGGACGTGCCCGGCCTTCTGGTTGTGTTTGGGGTGTCTGAGTGGACTGGATCAGATCGTCTCCTTGTTGGAGGCTGTGGCGTGCGCAGGGTGGCATCGTGACTAATCAGAGGCAGCTGATATGCGTGATTTCACGTATTAGTGGAGCTGTGCCGTGTCTTCATTTGGGAAGAAGATTCAGTACACTTTGTGCTGAAATGGATGATGTGACTCATTGCCAAATGTAAAAAAAAGGTCTTTTTATTCCACCACGTGTGTAAACACTCTAAACACAGCAATGTTTATAGGAAGGTAAGACACCATCTGGTTTGTTGCATAGTAGCTTATTTCTTATTTTATCACTAATTTATATTGAAAGGATGACAAATAGAGAAGAATTAGAGTTTTTGGTTGTGCAACAGCCCCAGGGATGCATATAGTGTTAAGTCCTCTATCAAACGTGAAACAAATGCTTAGGTGGAATGACTCGCTCCTGAGCGAGTTGTCTCCACGCAGTAACGTGAAAATGAGATGCTTTTTTCTTCTGCAAGCCTTGGTGCCCACCTTTGATGACATGAGATCCCACAGGTCATTGGGATGATTTCAGAAGTATTTAAAAGTCTTATTTTTTTAATGCCTTCAGATAGATGAACATTTTGAAATGACTTTGGAGAATTTTCTATGTTCAAGCCAGCATACAACATCATAGTTTGTCTTTTAAGACGAAATATAATTTGCTTGGCCCGGATCATTGTATACTATGTAAAAACAGTAACATTAGGGTTTAGGCATACAAAATATAATAAATAAAATCACGGATAGCCCAGAATTGACAATATACATGTTGGATTGGATTGTATGGATTTGTACTGACCTTCTTCCCCTTACTGAGTTGAAGGAGAACATCTTTTCATTTCTCTTCACTGGATTTATAGCTAGAAACTTCTAAAAAAAAACTGCTAACTGTTCTATTTTTAGAAAAATATTTTTTTTTTTCCTGAATGATTTAACCAATTGCTACTTTGCTATCAATTCATTGTGAATTTCACAGTCAGGCTTTTCAGGGATAAATTAAGCCCCCTCCTCCTTCATTCTCTTGTGACAGGCCTTCTGCCTTTGCTCGGCTCTGTTCTGGGGACGCGCTGATGCCAGTAATGGTTTAATCTATGGCAGACCTTTCCCTCTGGTTATATGATGACCAGAGGGTTGATATAAGAACCCAGGCTCTTTCTTTCTGCTTCAACAGAGATAATTATGTAACAATACTAGTTAAATACTTTTTTTAGAGTTAAATCTTGACCTTAGAATTAAATCTTGAATTTAAATCTAGAGTTAAATTTGAATCTTCTTTGTGAGGGCAAACTACTGCTTACAGGGTAAGGTTCCTTGCAAGTGTTATTCTGAATAAATAGGAATTGAGAGACCGCATTTTCCAAAGGGCCTCAGACACCCTTCTCTCTCTGGGCACCGAGATTGTAGTCTACAAAGGATGGATCAATTTAGCTGTCAAAATGAAAGCTCAGAGGCCAATTGTCCATGCAAATTAACCACTTGTGCAAGCACTTCGAAATTGCCTGCATGAAAAGCAAGCTTGCCATTTGAAAATTTGGCTCACCATGGCCAAAATAAGAAAGTATTCATGATTCTGAGACCTTGGAGTCCTTGGGGAGCTGATTTTAGGAACTGCTTATTTTGAACAGTTGCTTAGTTTTTGGCAACCTGTTTGGTTTAATGAAGAAGTCGTTTTTGCCCCTGTGTTTCTTCCCCCAGCCTCCCAGGCCTCCTTGCAGCTCAGAACACATCATTATCTCCTGTGGGAGTAATGGGATAGGAAGTGTTTTATTCCAGCTGTATTTCAGTTACTGAGGCAATATATTGGTTTCAGGGTCAGCAATTCTTACCAGCTTTAAATATGCACTGAAGGATAATCTGCATGAAGACTAAATGGAAAAAATTGGATTTCTTTCTTCCCAATATTGTTAGGATTAGTTAACGCTTTGAGAAATGAAATTCCCAGTTACCATGTTCCCTTTTCATTAGGTCTTAGCTATGTTTAATGTTTCTAGACCATCACCTTTCACTGTGGCTCATACCCGATGGAGAGAGGGGTCAGATTCTTCCTTTTCTGGGATACTCCAGTGTTGGGGTGCCCACGTCCACTCTCAGGATCAGTGGTTTGTTAGAAGGACTCAGAGCTCAGGAAGGTTGTCATATTCATGATCGTGATTCCATTCCAAGGATACAGATTAAAACCTGCAATGGGAACGGTGCACGGCTGAGTCTAGGAGAGACCGACCATGAGCTTCCAGTCCTCCTCTCCCAGTGGAGTCACGTGCACAGGACTTGTTCCTCCAGCAGGGACGTGTGATGACACCATGGAGTCTTGCCAGCCAGGGAAGCTCACCCGAGCCTTGGTGCCCAGGGTTTTTAATGGGAATTGGCCACGTGGACATGGCTGATTGCCTGTGTGGCTGACCTTAACCTCCAGCCCCTCCAGAGGTCAGACGGATGCAGGCTGGCCGAAGACCCCAGCCATAAACCACATTGTTAGCACAGACTACCTGTTGTGGCCTACAGCCCCAGAAAAGGAAAGGCTCTCATCAGACAGGATATTCCAAGGGCTAAGAAGTGACCTCCCAGCAACTGGGCGAGGGCCAGTCCTTTGGAATGGGCAAGGTTAATTCTTTTCTGCACATCTCCTCACAACTGGAGTTCTCCGGTGGCAGTTTCTTGTCTCACTTTTTTCCCTTCTTGTCTCCTGTGTCCTCTGCAGAGCTGCCATGTTTGTCTCCCGAGCACCACGCTCATCCTGACGTCCCAGTGAACCTTCGGTGACTCTCCCTTCCTTTGGGTGAAGTCTCATCTCTTTCTCACATTCCCACAACCTGTGTGTCATCTGCTTTTCCTATTTCTTAGCTGCCTGGAGTGGCTCCTTCTAGCCTTCCAGCCCCTTGGCCCTGCATGGGAAAGACTTTGTAGGGAAGACAACCTGGCTCACACCCCTTGACTCTTCTGCCTGGAAGTAACCTCCCTTCCCTCTAATTTCATAGTATTTACTGAACTATGTAGCAGAAACATTACACAGTGTCTTGTGTGAGCTCCTGAGAGTTTAATTGGTTCTTGCTGAGTCTTCTAAGCGCCTACCAAGTGTGGTCCTGGGGGTGTGCTGTACATTACTGACCGACTGATGATGAGATGTCTGTTCACCAAACCCCATGGCCACTGCTAAATTCTTGCTAGTTTGGAAACCCTGGCCCAACAGTTTATAGGTTTCTTGAGCCTACATCTGGTGAGGTTTCTTTCCATTACTCCACTAAACTTTATGATGCCAGGTGGTCTTGTCCTTTTTCATTTTATTTCCAGCATAATTTGACTGTGTACATTCTCCAAGTTGAGCTCTTAAGACTGGCCTGACATGTTAATTTCTCACATATATCTGTGGATGAAGGCTGCCATTCAGCTGACCTGTGGTCTCTGCAAGAATGTTTAAATCCACAGCTTACCTCATTTTCAGTAGATTGGGCCACCAGAAGGTTGCAGATTTTAGCAGAAAACCATGTGCTCATGGGCACTCAGTAAGTTTTAACTGATGTTTAAATTTTACTCATGCATGTTTATTTAGAGACAATCTGAAGAGCCCATGAAGGTGGCTACAGGATAAAACTTCTGGGAAAGGTTTATTGTTTGTAAATCAGAAGTGTAGTAGTGACAGTTCTGCACATATATGTTCATGGTGGCAGTTTTTCCAGAGCGGAACTCTGAGAATTACGACACAGGATTTGGGAGGTTGTTTGTATCAAGGTTAATGCTAAGCCAAAAGAGAAAAGAATAAGGGTAATATGGAATTGAGTCAAACAGGGAAATTTATATGTTAATAAAACATAAGCAGTTTCTTATTAAATGGGTAGTTAAATGTCTGCTTTAAAATAGTCCCACTTCCAGTCTGGAGTGAGCCTCTGGGGCTTTGTAGGTTCTTTACCTTTTGACTTTCTTCTCAGTTTTCTAGAAAATATGGCAGTGACTTATGATTTATATATCAGCTAATTTATGACCTCACTGGGGGAGGATAGGAGAGCTCAGCTTCTGGCCCTGCAGGAATCGTCCGCTGTTCCTCTAGCTTAGTGCCAACTCAAAGCCTCTGCCTTGTGGCTGTGGTTTCTGCCCCTGGGTACACACTCCTGGGCACAAGGCGGTGTCCTCTTGAAGCCTGTTTTCCTGCAGAGGGCAGAGCTCCTACTCAGGCAGGGCTGACCCTCAGGAGTAGAAGATCCTGATGCTGCTCACTTGGCCGTCAAGTTGCATGCTGAGAAAAAAAATTATATATAATGTGTATCTTTTTCACTATTGATGTAAACAAAGGTGCAGTCCAAACCCTTTAGGATGGCCTTGAATCCTGCTTCTGGGGCTAATCTTCTGTTGAAACGTCAAATTCTGCAGGGAGTTTTGTTTCCCCTGAGAGCCACCTGAGCTCTCCCATGTGAGTGTTGCCTTTTCACGAGGAAGGGGCTGGGTTTTGAAGTCTGAAGGTTGGGCTGGGACTATCCAGCTGTCCAGCTGTGGCTGTCCCTGTCTGGGTTCAGCAAGGACGTTCTCTTCCCACAGTCTTTGCTCTCTGGTCGCATCACTGATTCCAAACTCCTAGTGTTCTTTTTGGCTCCTGTCTCCTTTGCCATGTAAGAGGCTGGCTGTATTCTGCAGGTGTGGCTTGGATGTCCAGCTGACGGTCTGTTTCAGCTAATTTGTGACCTCACTGGGGGAGGATAGGAGACCTATCAGCCCTGATTTTAATTTAATTCTGACACGGGCATTTTTAGAAATTGCCGGGTAGTCGTGACAATAACTAGTGGTTCTGTCCAACTTCATTACTTAAATTTCAAGCAAGAGCTAAATGACGACAAGGAAATTTTAGTGACAACTGTTCTAAAACAGATTTGGGGGCTTAAGAGAGAAAGCTCATGTATTGAAAACTGCCATTTAATAGAGAAGTTTCAGCTAACGTGTTTTGTTGCCACATCCAAAGGTGACCTTTTATTGGGGTTGTGCGAAAGAAACCGCCACTCTCAGGCATATTTCTCAGCCTCAGTGTGCGTTCCTGACGCCTCTTTTGGCCTCAAGGGTTTGCATCTGCGCCTCGTCCTTTCCAAAGGATGATGTCATGAACTTCCGAAGACTCAGCTGGGACAGTAGAACTGGCAATGAGGCACAGCATGAGTGCACCTGGGCTGCCCGGGTGTCCCCACAGCAGCACTGCCAAATATGCTGCCTGGGGTGCCCCCTTGCTTCCCACGGACTCACCGAAGGCGCTTTCTGGTGGCGGGAGCCTCGCAGAGAGGCAGCCTTGCCTCGTCACTGCTCCCTGGCCCCCGGCCCCTAGGACTTCCAATAGGACAGATATAAAATTTCGCAAATTGTCCACTGCTGCAATTTAGTTTATTTTCTGCAAGCAGATGGTCTTTAGATCGTGCTGAAGTGAACCCTGTGGGGACCATTGCCTAGAGGGAGCGCCAGGATGTTCTGGGAAGTTCTTCCCATTTTCTTGTACTCGTTCTCAGCGCTCCTGAGAGCAGGGATGGGATGCGGAACGTCAGGCTGTTTCGGATTTGTAGAGCCAGGAGCTGCTGGTGGGAAGAGTAGAAAGAAAGAAACCAGATGAGAGAGCAAGAGCACTGCAGGGCGGTGTCTGAGGTCACAGGGTCCTTTGCTGACTGTGGACGCGTTTCTCTCACGGATAATAGACAGAAAGTTGCCCATTTCTTCAGGTTCTGGCTTACTTGTTTCCACTGACAGCGTCAGGTTTCCAAGAGTTTTATATATGGGATTGAATGAGGAGATAGGACAGCTTTACTTGGTTTTGGTAAAGTGAATTGTTTTTTTATGATTTACAATCTTTTTTCTATAAAGTCTCCTAATTGTACACCTAATAAACTAATACATAAATAAAAATACAAACTCAAATTTCTGGTGTAGTTTATTCTACACTTACTGCCTTTGTCTCCTGTTTTTGAGATGTATCGCTTAAGGTATTCTATATTTGGAAAAACGAAACGAAAGAGCCATCATAAAATGGGTAAATTCACACAATCAACCTGAATTTGATGTTCAGACTGCTTAACGTAATTATGATGGGTTTGAAACAATGGTGCCTTTGGGTGTTTCTGAAAGTTGTTTTCATCATCTATAAACAGCCTCCGAATTGTGATTCCCCTTTCTCTGAAGAAGGTGCCATCGGCGCATGTGGTCCCGAGATGGGGCTGTCGTATTTGTGACAACCAAGCTGCCCCTCATCACTCTGCTCCGAATCTCGCATTGCAAAAACCGCTTGTGTTGCTTGTTCAGGGTATTAACGGAACTTTCTAGAATCGATGACCAATGCCCACATCCTCTTTTAAAATGGGTTAACAGGATCTCTCTCTTTTTTTCTTTTGTGAAGCGTTGGTGTGTGAGAACTGGGCTTGAGGGCCCACGTGGCTGTGGAGTCTTGGCGTGATTCATGACTGAGGAAACGCAGCCTCTGCCCCGTCTCTCCTTGGTAAGTGAGACATCTAAATGGGAAGAGAAGACATAAAAATATTATATATTGAGATATTTTGAAAGCTTGTGAGCTTTCCTTATTTCTGCTGCCAAAAATGGCAGTGAATGAGTGAGGTTTCAGAAAGAAAGATCTTCATTAAGGCAAAACTGTTTTGAGTGACCCCCTGCAATGTCACTCAGGACCCCAAAAACCTGACAGAGGACCGCCGATGGGTTCTCAGCATCTCCCGACCCCCAGTGCGACTCCCTGCCTGGTTTCGGCTCTGTCTCTCCGGCAGGTACATCTGTGCTCTGCCCTGATTTATTCTGATTTATTCCGCAGTACATAGCACTGTCATCTCCCTCCGTGTCCTGGGGCTTTCTGCAGCCCCCTCGCCTGCTGGGCAAGGCCTAAACTCCTTGCGCTGCCCTCAGGGACCCTCCTGGTCAGGCCTCCACATATTCTCATGACTCCTCTGGCCATTGGACAGCTTAGGGACCAGCCCACCGCTTCACAGTGGCCCGCTCCCACCCACCAGTCGTGCTTGGTTGAATCTTCCAGAGCCGGCTCAGATGTGCTGTCTCTGTCGGATCCTTTCGTAAGCGCCTGAGACTGAGATGTCATCCTCCTTCCCTTTGATACCTGTTGTCACCTTTTGGAGGGACTGGAAGTGAGAGAGGGGTAGAAGAGGAACGGGGTGGGTAGTGGGGTGAGGGAAGAACAAGTCAGGAAGGGAGAGGGACAGAGTCTCATTACCTATGCTAGTCATTGAACAGACACTACCTTAGTTTATTAACTTAGTTTTCTCTCTGACTAAATCGCTGTCTCATTGTGGGCAGGCTTGTATTTATTTGTGCCTTGCTGATTACAGGAAATCCAGAGAGATTTTCTGTATGATTGATGACTGTTCCAGCTCTGGGATTTTGAGTCCCAGTCCTTTGTTTTCTTTTATTGGGAAGGAGGTAAATGAATGTTATAGTTGGGGCCTCTGACATGTAGAAATGCTCAGCTGAGATGGGAGGCTCTTCTGTTTAGCCCCCATATTTCACGGAAGAGGGAATTGAGGGTCTACACTTTGTGTCATTCTCCAACCCACACAGATTTGGGTTCATGTAGTGTCTGACTAGGGTACCCGAGGGCTGGAAGGAACAGTAAAGACCACGTGAAGCTTGCGTCAGCGTGTTCTGGATGTGTGACGGTCACCATCATGTGAAGGAAACGTATTAGCTAATGTCATTTCTCACTGTGTTCTAGACCCTGCACCGAGTTATAGGTATTAATCCTTATAACAACCCTTTGAGGTGGGTACTGCTATGATCACTATTTTACAGATGAGGAAACTGAGGCTCAGAGAGCTTAAGTTATCCGCCCAAGATTCACCACTAGTCAGAGGCAGAGCTGGGATTTGAATCTGTCTTCTTAACTGTAACACAATACTGCCTCGGAGCACTAGGAATGCTTTCTTAGAGTAAGAACAGATATACGCTATTTCTTTTCTTACTGGGTATCCTCAGATCCTTAAAGAAAAACTCAGAATAAATATTAAGAAATCATTTTTTCAAACAGCAATCTAAATCAGAATTGGCAAACTTTTTCTAAAAAGAGTGAGGTAGTAACTATTTTAGGATTTATGGGCCATAGAGTTTCTGTTGCATCAGTTCAACTCTGCCATTGTAGCAAGAAAGCAGCTACAGACAATATGTAAACAAATGAACATGCTTGCATTACAATAAAAGTTTATTTAGAATACACACCTAATGGATGTGGTGTGTGCCGTCTGGGGGATGGACATGCTTGAAGCTCTGACTCGGGTGGGGCAAGGGCAATACCTGTAACCAAAACGTTTGTACCCCTGTAATACGCTGAAATAAAAAAAAATTTAAAAAAACTCTTTATTTAGAAAGAAAGGTGGCAGATTGGATTTGGCCTGCAGAATATAGCTTGCTGAGGTCTGATCTACGTGATCCTTACAGTGCTCAAAGATCCCACAGTGCAGTGCATCAGAGTGTTTTCATGGCCAGTAGATATGAGTTCCTTAACAACATCTGGCTTGGATGCTTGGAATTTAATAATAAATTTTAACGAAGTCTCCTGTAACTGCAAAACTTACCCCTTGGAATAAGTGCGTTTGGAGTTCCACTCCTTGACAAAATCTGCGTGCCCCAAGTGCAGTAGTCCTGGCACCTAGACTGCAGCTTTGCTCAAAGCAGGGCCTGATAAATTTTACTCTCCTAGTGAGCTGTGTTAATCTAGAATGTATAGGTCATTTATGAAATAAGATTAGATAATATTTCCTACTTTGGTATTCATATAGTTTCCAAGTGTGACATTGTTAGTTTGTACCCTAATACAAACTTCTACTTACACATATTAGGGCAAACATGCAGTTATCTTGGGTTGTCTGTTAATTATGTTGAACAAAAATGTTCTGGTATCAAATATTACTTTTTTATTATGAGCAAAGACAAAAGTTTGGACAGGATCGACATACTTAAATCATGAGATAATATGGCAATATTTTTGTCACATACATTAAATGAGGTGTGGTTTTTATTTTCTTATATTTTACTTTTTTTCTTAAAAAAAGGATACTTTTGACACCTCAAGGCATATTTTGCTCTATATTGTACCATCTAAAAAGATGGGAAAAGAAAATTGAAAGATCAATTAATTTGTGTTTACTTAAAGGAGTTTAAGCAGGGAACTATTCTATTCACTTGATCAGTCCTGGAAATAAATAATTGTAGCAAGCCCCTGAACCCGACGTAGCAGAGCTTTTGGAGACGTGCCTTTTTCAAGGAGCCGCTGATCCCTAGGTGCTTATTCCGTGTGTAATAGAAAAGTGTTCTTCACTTTAATCGCAATGATATAAAAAACAAAATTCTGATTATAAAAGTGAGGAAAGCTATCTATGGTACCTTATTAATTGAAAAAATCAAATTTCAGAATATTATATTTAATATAATCCCATTCCTCTTAAAACACATAGGCACACATAATCTCAACACACAATTTCATGTGTGTTATAAAGTCTATTAGAATATATATTAATAGATACAAAACTCTAAACAGAGATTGTCTGTGGAGTTGAGGGTGTTTGAATTTTATCAACCATGTGTTCACTGACATTTTCAGGAGCATTGTTATTTTTGCAGTTTAAAAAAATGAAAAAAATAGATTAATGGAGTGAATGTTCATTATTGAAAATACATAAAGGAGGGAAAAAATTCACCCATAATGCCTCCACCAAAGACAACCATTGTTGGCATTTAAGGTAGTCTTTTATATTCTTGATATGCAATTTATGGAGTTGAAATAATACCAGACATAAAATTTTGCATCCTGCTTTTTCACTTGTTATAACATACTTGCTTCCTCATATTACTGTAAATTGTTAATACACTTCATTTTAATGCATATGTAATATTCCATCACGTAAAGGCACTGTAATGTAATTTATTGCTCTCATATGTTGGACATATATATTGTGTCCAGTTAACAAAAATCATAGACTTGGCTGAAACGAACATGAAAAGGGGTGGTAGCTTGTGTCTCATGCGCCTGGGTTCCAGTCCTACCGTCCTGCTTTGTGCACAGTGTCATCTCTCTTATAAAGAATGGAATTTAGTGCATGCAGTACATGTTTCATAGACAATAGCAATTGTCATAAACCTTTTTCTTTTAATTGAGGGTTAATTCATTAGATCAAAATAGCTATGGTTGATTTACTCTTTCAAAAACAAGAAATTTTAATAAGATTGCCAGTTGGCTTTGTAAAAGTGTTGTAGATATTTATACTTCACTATTTTGGAGAGTTTGTTTTGCTAAAACTTCACTTTCATTGAGTATTATTATGAAGGTTTTGGCAATTTGATAACATCCATTCTTTTTTATACATTTTATTTTTTACTTATTACTTTGTTAATTTGTTTCCAAATGATAATTACTCATTACTCTGAGAAAGGGGTGAAGACAGATAGAGAGAGAGAGAGAGACAGAGAGAGAGAGAGAGGACAAGAACAAACATGTGTGAGAATTATTTCTCCAGATTTTGTGACTATTTATCTATCAACACTCAGATTTTAAGACTTCATGTTTAAGGATATTAACTCTTTATTGTCATTTTTTTTTCCTTAATTTCCTTGTTAACTTTATCCTTTTAAAGAATATTTCAGCAGTCAGATTTTTTCCTTATAATTATTTCAGTCAGTGCTTAGAAATTTAACAAAATTTTCCTCCTGATCTTATTGAAAATATTTAACTCTTTAATTCAGGGAGCAGATATTTAAAAATTGATGTTTTCAAATCATTCTCAATGTTTTCTTCTGTCTCCTTCCTTACTGATAAAAATCAATCCTCAATTTTAATTTAATAAGGATATTAAGACAATTAAAATATTTGTAAGAATGGGACAAATATCCCCAGCTGCACCATTTCTTGTTTCTACAAATAGAGACCTAGTTTACAGTAAAACAACTGAGATTCTTTCATTCTTTTGTTCATTTCTCTTGGTTAGAGAAAGGGTAACTTTTGTATTTCGAGATGTGCTACAGCCGTTATCTATATTTTTAACAACTATATTTTAGGCTTTTTTTTAATTTGATAGAACTTAACCCATTGTGTTGAACATCATTAAGTCATTGTCACAGCGCTTTGCTTCTTGTCCCTAACTTTTGCTGTTGGCATTAAATGCTGAGTGGAGGGTATAGAAGACCCAGCTAAGCTGGAACAGATCACATAAGTCCTCGTTGATGTCCTCATTTGTAGAGTTTAGAGCACTCGCTTAAAATATTAATTTGTTGTGATGTGCATACAATACTATTTTCATGAGTTTATAAATTCCAAAAGATAAAATCTAGATCTTTTTTTCTGAGATTCATGTTAACCCGGCTGTGGACAGATTGGACCAAGATGCAGCTCACAGTCTTTTCTTATGTCTTTTTTTTTTTTTTTTTTTAAAGATTTCTTGGTTGTAAAATAAGGAAAGTGAGAAGACTTAGATTTGGGAGAGGTTTTAGACAATCAGGTCTAAGCCAGACTGAGTTTCTGGAGACAGAAGGACTAGCTATGAAACACAAAGTGCTTGCTGGGCTGCTGACAGTGGTTCTTTTGGAGCCACTATCCTGATAGAATTTTATTTTGTGATATTTGCAGTGCGTTTCTGTGTATACTATGACACAAGGCACACACTTGCTTAAACATGCTGAGTGGTTGCATTCTGGGATAGAGATTTAGCCTGTCAATCCTGATAACGTCAGAAATACTGAAGCTGTGGCCTCCTCTCCTCACTGGCGTCCTATCGTCTCATCAGCCTGATGGAAGATCTCCGTGAGGCCATCCGGAAAGGCCCGTGCAGGCCCGGTCTGTTTTGTCACATGCATTTTACTCTGCTGACTGAAGTCCACTGACGGGAGAACTGTCTGCTCCCATTATCCACGTCACGTTGCCCCGACATTCGGAACTTGGGAAGTCTTGCCTCCGCCTCTGTTCTCTTCTGCTTGGGACTTTGGCTTCTTCCCTCTTTTGTTTAGGTGACCTGCTGCCAAGTGTGTTATCTTCCTGAGGGTCACCAGCTTTATGGCTACTATAAATATTTGCGAATCGCAGATGTGTGCTCAAGTTCAGGATCCATTTTTTTCCCTTAGTTTCATGTCTGAGTCAGGCTGGGAATGGCGTATGTGTGCTGTTTATTCTCAGACTCCCGTTAGGCGGGGCAGATGTGTGTGGGGTTAATGGCTTGGATTTGAAGATTTACATGTGCATGTAAGGATACTGCACCCTCCATTAAACTGTGTGTAAGATCGTTTTTGGCAGAACTTTGCTGAGGGCATAAAATTGACCCTGTGTTTGGATCTTTGGATGTCATGGGACTTGGGTTTGGTTTTCTTACGTTGTGGTCTCCACATCAGAGTACTGGGGAGGCCTCTATAGCCTCAGGGCTGCAAACCTAATCAGTTCATGCTTTATCCACCGGAGCTTTTCATGTGGATTTCGTGTGTGTTTGTGTCTCTTTTAGCTTCCCAGGCCTCAAAGGGATCAGAGTCATTTTGCTTCATTTGCTTTTGTTTAAAGCCTGAGCAGTGACCACGAATGGTTAAACCAAAGCAGAAAAAAAGTAAAGGTTGGAAAGATGGTTGGGAGATTCTGGGAAGTAAATACCACATCATATTTTCATATAACAGTGTCTAAGAATAGTGAACAGCTCTTCCATTTCTAGTGCTGAGGAATTAGGTGGGTGGATCTAAGTCGTTTATCATAGCTCAGATTTTCTTTTTAGGATACATAAATCGGGGTAATTGACCTGCTCACAGTTCAGGGGCCACATATCTTTTGAAAACTGTTCCTCCTCCTTTCTTTGCTGGCCACCTGCTTGCTGCAGTGATAGCTTGAAGGTGAGGCACCTGTCCAAGCTGGCCAATCACAACCTCCCACCTGGTGCCACCTGATTAATTCTAGTTGAGGCCCATGACCCAAGCTTGGCCATTCCTTTGCTTCTCCAGTACTTAAGTATTTCTTCCCTTTCCTTCCTGCATCATCAGTTTTTATTTCCCCTGGTTGCTATATTTTCCCAATAAGAATAGAAATATGTACCATCTTAGGAAGAAATTGACCTGTGTACCTTAATTACCCCCAGCTACAATCCACTTCTCTCCCCTTTGCAGAAAAACTCCTAAAAGTGCTTGCCTATATTCGTCCACAATTCCGTTCTTTCTGTTTCCTCTGAAACCCACTCTGATCACTCAGTCATTCCTTAGTGCTACTTGTGAAGTCACTAATCACCACCACGTGGCTAAATGCAGTGGTTGAGGCTCAGTTGTCATCGTGCTTAACAGTTAGCAATATTTGAAGGACTCTCTCCATCTGGCTTTGGGACAGCACGTTCTCCTGGTCCGACTGCCATGTCTCTGGCCATTCTGTCTCAGCCTCAGTGGCTCATCTCCTTGCATCCAACCACTTGAGTCCCATAGGAGGGCTCAATGCCTTGTGTCTTTTCCCACTATTCTCACCATTTAGAAATCTCCTCTGGTCTCATGGTATTAATATCATTTATATACTCATCACTCCCACGTGTCTGTCTCTAGCCAGGACCCATCCCCTAAGCCCCAGAATTGTATATTCAACTGCTTATTTGACTTCACAACTTGGATGGCTAATTTGTGTCATCAAATTAATATGTTCACATTGAGCTCCTCTCTCCCCTCCAACCCCCGAATGTGTCCTTCTGTAGAGTTCCTCGTTTTATTAAGAGCAAGTCCACTCTTCAACTTGCTCAGGCTGAAGCAGTTGAAGTAATACTTGAGTTTTCTCTTTCTCTTTCTCTCCAGCTGTCAGTAAATCTGTGTTTTTTCCCCCAAAATCTGTCCCAAATCTCAACCCCTTCACTGCTACCTGCCTAGTCTGAGCACCTGGTGTCCTGGCCCCAATGGCTGATCATCTCCCTGCTTCTGTCCCTGTGCCTCCACGGTCTGTTCTCCACACAGTGGCCAGAGGGCTCCCTGCTCACATTCCTCCAGGGGTTGCCATCTTATGGGTGGGATGTTCCAAACTGGGTGACTAAAATCCCATTTCTAATGTGAGCACAGAGCTGGGAGTCAATGAGCTTATGGGAGGAAGACTGGGATTTTTCCTCTCCGCCCCTGACCAAGGCTTTAGTACATTTAGTATGATTTTCCCACATTGTCCAGTGGGTGGATATTTGCCTGTTCACCACTTCTCAGCTCACACGTCACCTTCTCCATGGACCTTTCTCTTCCCTCTCCATGACCAGATGAAATCAGTCACACCTCCTGTGTCCCCCCAAGCCTGTGCACGTCCTTACAAAGGCTATTTAAAGTTGGATTCATGGTAGTACTTTGTGTATGCACGTAGTCCATCCTCTTCAAACTGGGGGAGCCTGGCCTGATTATTGCATTACTCCTCATGGCACTTTACACTCTGGCACATAATAAGCACAGAGTACGTATGTGCTAATTAACGAGGCGATTCCCATTGAAATTTTGTAAAACATAACTTCTCTGGTGGTCCTTAGGAATGTGATAGAATGTGCTCCTCTAGCCTTCTGATTGTGCTACATTTAGTTCAAGATGTTTATTGTACAATTTCATAATAATTAAATAATTATATTTTCTGTAGCCATTATAGTCTGTCTCCATATTGTCCAGCTGGGGCCATTCATTTTACTGCTTTCTCAAATAGTCTTTGCTGTTTCCAGCATTAAGTGAACATCATTTACAGTGTATCGAAGAGGGGAAAGACTCCGAGATATTTCTTGCTCATTGTCATCTATGAGCTGTGAAGGGAGCTGAAAAGGGGGGTGAAATATTTACATGGCAGATAGACCATAACCAGTGCGGCCCCCTTCCTGCACTGCGGGATCAGCTGTCCATTCCTTCCTGGCATTTAGCCTTTCCTAAATTGAGCATTTGGATGACTGACCATCAGTGTCACAGTGGAATTTCATCTGTATCATCTTCAAGGAGTACATATCATTAAACGTAAAAATAGCACAGGACAGCACGGCTGTCAAGTCATGGGGCGAGCCAGGCTCAGAGCCCGAAGTCATATTTCCTGTAACATAGTTATCTGGATGTGCATGTCAGAGAACAGCACTGATGTGTAAGAGTACCTGCCTCGCTGTGAGCACAGTTCTGGGTCCGTTAGATAGATAGAGTTGAATATATATACAAATATATATATATATATATATATGAATATCTATATGTACATATTATATGTAGACAGAGTTGAACAGATTAATAGAATATCTATATAAGTATAGATAGATATTAATAATATAGAGCTAGATAGATAGATACAGGTATAGCTAGAGCTAGAGATAGCACTATCATTGGGATGCCTGGGTGCACTAGGGCATGGTTACAGTCATTGAAATAAATGTCTAAAACAGCGTGTTAACATCCAGCTATGTGGCTTAATTATGAATTTGTTGGAAACTAGTTGATAGGCTGCTGAATGGTGTGCCTAACAGAGGAAAACCACAGCTGCGTAGCACCTTTTCAATAAATACTTTTCACTAACTTGGTGCTATGTGCACACAGGTGCCTGCATGCACGCAGACACACACACAGAGTGTGGACAGTCACCCACCTTCCTTATCAGCCCTCCTTGAACACGTAACTGTGCCGTGCTGCTGACTGTGTTCACAGCTGTGAGCAGCAGGTGGGATGTGTCTGCCAGCCTGGCTCAGAGTAGGCCTCACCCAGGAAGGAAGAACACTGGTAAAGCGTATGTACAATCGCTCATTTCCTGTCTTAGTGCGCATTCTAAAACATCACCACTGAACCAAGCGTATGTTTAGGTAGACAGGTCTATTTCTTTCCTTCCTGGTAACTATAACTTCCTGGTAACTATCTGAAATTCCCTTCTTCTTAACTCAATTTGGTGTGAGTTGTGTGCTAACTTTATCATTCTGCTGCCATATTTTCTAGGAATTGGTTTCATCTCTTTTCATAACTTTCTATTTAATGTACTGTGTTATATTCTGTTAATTTTATTTTATAATCCAGGCATAAAAAAGGTCCATGTAAAGCTGTTGGAAGTCTCTCCTGGGAGGTCATAATAATAGCAACAATAAAAAAATGAGTTATGACAGTGTGGCTCAGTTCTGTGATTGTAATATTAAATGTTTTGTATGTTTTCTAACTTTGGCTCTTATTTTCTTGTTCATTGTATTTATGGCAGATCATTTACAAAGTAATGATTGTTTCCTTGAGAAAATCCTAGATGGTTAGTCACACCTCAAACTGATATTTCTAATCACATGTCCATGGTTTGTGAATACTGTTGCTGTCCCCTGAGTCCCAGGTCACCTCCACCTGCCTGCAGAATTCATTCATGTTTGGACCCAAAAGAGGACGTGGACAAGTTCACCAGTGGACGTCATTGAATAGCCTTTTGTAATGTAGAAATGACAGTATAAATTAAATAAGGATTTTCCAATATTTCAAAATCTGAAGCATTTTATAAAACACTGGTGATAGCCTGGTAATAATTCATCATAATGACTCAAATTATTTGAGAACTCCCTCCATCCTAGGCACTAGCAAATCTGCTTTACATACATCATTTCATCTTCTCAGCAGGCATACAGAGCAGATTCTAATGTCATCCCCAGTTTACGGGTGAGTGGACTGAGGTGTGGAGAAGGTAGGAAACTCACCAAGGTCACCTTGTGGTCTCCTGGATGGATGAGCCCAGTGGATAATATGAAACTTCTTAATCCAGTATGTGTTTCTCCCCCTTTATTTTCCAAAGGTCCCCAAGGGAGCCCCCATGGCAGAATATGACAGAAAAGAATAATAAAGCAATAAAACCCACCTATTTTAAATTTTATTGTGAGATAAAGCAGCTATAGGTTTCTTCAAATAGAGTCTTGGTTTTATTTCACTGAACTAGCAAATATTTTGAGGGTTGGAACCCACCCTCACCGTGTAATTTCCTTGCAGAAAACACATGATTGGTGGTTGATCTCAAACAGAAGTCCCTCAAGGACGAACATCTGTATAAACAAATGGTGCCTCTGAAGCAGCATCTCTTCCTGGACATGGGGGTCACCGAGGACTAGCTGGCATCTCAATTAATGTTGATTGGAAATCATGCTTCTATTATTGGCATAACACAATAACCACTTGCCTTGAAAATTGCAGTCGAAGTGACAATGAGAAATAACCTTTATTCTTCCTTCTCCCCAAACAGATATTTTTTTGAGCACATACAGTGTGTCAGACCCTGTTTTAGGCATTGGGGATATATACTGGCAAACAAAACAGATAGGCTCCTAACTGTTATGGAGCAGACATCTTCAGTGGGAGAGTCGGACTAGAAGCAATAATTATATTCACAATATGAGAAAAGTATCACACAGTGCTAAGTGCCATACAAGGGAATCAGAGTCCTGTGACAGAGAGTGAATGGGGCAACTGTGGGTAGGCCTGTGTGTAGTGGGGAGGGGACAGTGACGGGGATGGAGACCACAGAGCTGGGCAGGAGTTGGTGTATGCAGGGCTTTGTAAGCTAGTACATGAAATTTCTATGTTTATTATAGACAGTGGGAAGCCTTGGAGAAGCAGTGGTGGGGCTGGATTTTTGTGCATCTTCAAATTGCCGTCAAAATGATCATGGTCACCACTGGTGATAGGGTGAGGTATGGTGATGGCACAGATATGGTGTCATTAGTGGAGAAGGAGAGAAGTGGCTGGATTCGCCCCTAACTCCTGGGCTCAAGCAGTCCTCCTGCCTCAACCTCCCGAGTAGCTGGGACTGTAGATGTGAGCCACCACACCTGGCTAATTTTTAAGTTTTTTGTAGAGACGGGGTCTCACTCTTGCTCAGGCTGGTCTTGAACTCCTGGCTTCAAGTGATCCTCTTGCCTCTGCCTTCTGAGTAACTGGATATACAGGCTCAAGTCCCCATACTGGGCCCAGATTGGATACTTTTGGAGGTAGAGTCTGGTGGTCTGACGAATGGGGCTCTGGGGTGGAGGGGAGACTAATGAACAATGAATTGGAAGTTTTGGACGTGAGTGAGTGGATGGTGGACCATTCCCTGAGACAGAGAAGCCCTGGTGAGGCGTAGGTTTTGGAGGAAAGAATAAGAATTCTCCTAAGGCCCTGTCGATTTTGAGTTGAAGGCTTTCATTTCTCACCCAGGTAGCTAGAGTGGGCAGTTAGACATGCGAGTCTGGGCTGTCGGGGAATCATGGCGGCTAGAGCTACGTATCTGGGAGTCATTGCCATGGTGCTGGCACATGAGGTCCAGGCCCTCTCACCTGGGGGAGCAAAGGGGAGCCCCAGACAGAACGCTCGTGTGTTTGAGGGGGGAGATGACATCTGTCAGGAAGCTCCTCATAATATGCCACTTGATATAGTAGTGCTTTGATACTTCAAAGTAATCTTCAAAATGACAGAAAGTCCCAGAGGTAATTCTCCTCTTGAGGGATTTCATTCTGCGTCTCAGTAGCAAAATTCTCCATTGTTGAAACATGAAATGCCATTCTGGCTATAGGGAATGAGGTCGGACTCTTACGGTGAAGTATTTGATGAGAGTCTTTCAGCGTTTATTTTGCTTTTTTCTCCCAATCGGCAGTGCAGGGTCTCATCCTACTCTAGAGCAGGCTCTTCCCAGTTGCATCTTGAGAAGCACTGGGCCGGATAAGACGTGGCTTCTCACCGCCTTTCCAGTTTTCCTGGTTGCCAAATTGCTACTTTCTGACATTAAATATTTGCCCTACTTTTTTCTCCATACTGCTTTTTTAATTGTTGTAATTATATTTTTCCCAGGGAGCTTAGGCTAGTGGAAACTCGGTGTTTGAGAGGTCCGCCAAGGATTCTGGTGGCTGTGGGTCGGGTTCTTAGTGTCAGCCTGGCAGCCGCAGCATGCACGTCGACTCATTGACTCTCTGCGAACATTGGTGACGTGATGGGTGAGAGACTGTGACATGCTGCTAGTGAAATGCAGCGCTTAGTGGTGTGGGCCAGAGAGCCATCAATGTTTGATTCCCTGTCTGGATTTTAGTTAACCCACTTGCATTGTTAATGCCTTTTGTGGGAGGACCAAACCCATGAAGCCTGAGATGTCACCGGAGTTTAATCAGTGGCCTAGAACTTTGATTTTCTATCAAAGAGAAACTTTGATTTTCTATCAGTGTAAAGTGGGAGGCTCACGTTTCTCCTGGTTAGTGAAGATGAGACTTGGCATTAGCTGTTAAGGTTCCCCGAGGCTGACGTATTCCACAGTAAGATGGGAGGAAGGGCTGTGTGTTGAGAAGTAGGGGCTGGTGAGCTTCCAGAATTTATATCAAGGCCTTCGTGAAAAGCATGTACCCAATTTGTAAGGCACAGTGATCAAGATTGGTTAAAATAGATGAGCTCAGAACTCAGATAACTGCAGAATAAGTCGTTTTTATGCAGTGGGTTATTTCATTAGTAAAATGTCATTAGGAAGTAGTTTGTAAATAAACCAAAAGATTTCATTTTGAGAATTCCTGCTACTTTGACAGTTGAGAATCACCTTTCAAGAAGGAGCCACTTGGAACAAGTCAAATGGGCGGGGAGGTCGGAAGTCACCTTTCAGCACCCTGAGTGACACTCAGCCTGAATTTTAAAATTAGTTGCTTCCCCTTCTTTGCTGCATGGTGGTGTTAAGACTGCAGACAATACATCCTTAAGTGAATGATGTGGAGCTCCCTGAGGGCAGTAAAACATGAAGATGGAATTTTTCTGAACTGATCAGGCCTTTTAGTGATAGCTAGCAATCGGTCTGTGAGACCCAGAGGGTGGAGCCCTGTGCTACAACTTGTTGGTATGATTTTACAATTGATCCAGGCTTTTGGATGGGAGAGAAAAAAGGATTCCATTATCCTTTTTAAGATTAATTTTATTCCACTATTTTGGGATTAGAAACATCATTAAGCATCTCCTTGATTGTTGATACCAAGAGTGGTCGGATAAAAATTCAACAAAATAAAAAAAACAAAACTCCACAACACTGAGAGATGTTTAGGAAGATCAGCTAGAGTGAGAAATACATTTCCCTTTCTAGCCACCTAACAAAAAAGCCTATGCCGTTCTCACTTCCAAAATTCTGGGAGATGACAGATCTAGAGAACAGAAACTGTCCCTGGAAATGTGAGAAACCAGTTCTCTGGCTGACGGTATCCCATCATCATTAGCCTCCTTGTTCTTTTTAAATCTCTAAAGTGGAAACTGATGGCATGTAACATTTTTAAGGAGACAGGGAGTCAGTTCTTCCCTAAAAATTCACCCCATTTCATATGCACAGTCCATCCTAGGGAGAGCACAGTATAGTATTTGTAGCAGAAAACTCACAACCCAAATGCTTTTCCCAGACTGAAGAATTACGGAGAGTGACGTGTTAGCACCATCCACACCGAAGGATGGGACCTGCCACCTTGCTGACTTTACGTGTGATCACATTCTCATGAGCCAAGGGAGGGTTAAGATGGCATTTGCGCTAAAGGTGAAGAATGTATCTTGCACATGCAGTTTTATTTATACTGGATCCTTTCCAAGTTTGTGTTTCGCTGGATTCTTTATCTTAGTTTTACCAGATGCAGAATGGGGATTTTGTGCTGACTTCTTCCCCCCTTTTGGCAACCTACAGGCTGGAATGTAATTTCATTGTCATTAAAAAACATCTATCCTAAAAGATAACAAAAACAATCTAACAAAGTCTAGCATCACATACAGATAATATTTGTAACGTGTGTGGTAGAAATGAGATTATCGTCTCTAATGTACAGAGGTCTTATAAAGTGATAACAAAAGTTCAATCAGCCCATAAGACAACGGACAAAGATATAAACAGGTAATTACATAAGAATAAATCCAGTGACCAGTAAGTAGGTATAATGATGTTCTGTCTACTACTATTAGGATAATGCAAATGAAAGTCATTCTTCTGACTGACCAAACATTTAAAAAGGAAAAAAAGAAAATATCTACAACTCGTGAGGATGCTGATTAAAGGGGACTCTTACCCATAACTGGTGGAAATATGAATTGTTTACATTTCGGGGAAAGCAGTACGACAATCCTTATTAAAAATATACAAACTCTTTCACTCAGTAGTACCACCCCTGGGAACATGGATTATATGAACAAAGATATCAGTATACAATCTGTGAGGGGATATATTAATAGATTATAAAAATAAAACTACCAGCATGCATACATAGGGGCATGCATATTGAGTGTTTATAGAAGCATTATTTTTAGTGTTTCTTCTCCTCCTCCTAAAAAGTCTACCTCACATATCGAATGTGTATTAATAGAGTATAGATTATATATCAGTTAGATTATAAGAATTCCTGATATATGCTTAAAGTTTAATTTAAATCACTCCTGGTTATATTGGAGAGATTTTCATGATATTGTGAATGTAGTAGATCCTATTTCATAAAGTACAAGGACTCCCATCCCCTAGGCCTGTATACCCATGTCTGTACATTAGTGCATGAACATGAAGAAAGATCTAGAATGCTGACACTAGACTGTTAACACTGGTTATGTGGGCATGTTAACCAAAGTTCAAAGAAATGGCCCTGAAGTAAGCAGTGAGCTTACAAAAGTATGAAGATTTGGGAAACTGGGGGCCCCTAAATTCTAATCCTATTTTTCTGGACATAGCAGAGGCCTAGTTACAAGTAAGATCATCAGAGAGACTTTCTATTTTTTAAAGAGCTTGAGATACTCTTACAAGTGATACAGACTCTCTCCCAGCCCCCTACGGTTGCTTCCTTATGTCAGGAATCATGTTTCTGACAACATTCATTTTCCTTTGAACGTTCCCTTCTTAAAAGATCAGCAGTCACCAGCAGTGGATTAGGATTCCTTAAGTCTGGCCTTAGGCATTTGCTGTAAGATATTTAATATTTCCCCTCCTCTGCAGCACTTGAGTAACTCTGGGCAAGTCAGAAAGGCTCCCTGTGTCTCATTTTCCTCTTCTGTGAGTGCAGCTACCATAATTCTCTTGTGCATTATGGGCAGTGACAAATACTATAATGAAGGTAAATTATAATGGTGAATGCCTAACTTCTTATTCAAGAGGTGTAGCATAAACAGAAAGATTGAAAATAATACAGCCCCAGCACCATGGCTGGCAACCGCTGCTGCTATCACTTCCAAGGTGGGGTTGCCGTGAGTTTCAGCAGGCTCTCTGGTACGTATTTTGAAGAGCTCCTGTGCATTGTACGCGGCTCATGACAGAAGACTGTGTACGTGGGTACCAGCGAGCAACACAAAGGGGAAATGAAATGGCTCATCCTGGAACAAAGGCCCCTACCCTATTAACTGCATCTGGAACCAATATGGCCACTAAGGGGCCCAGCAGGGCAGCACATCCCAAGGCAGTGGTTTGGCTGCAGATATATTCATAGAGCTTTTGGGATGTACATCAAAGAGTGTCTACTCTAGACAAAACTTTTCTCCATGTGACACCACGGACAAACAAAAATTGTTCTTATTGCCCTTCTGAAGCTTGATTTGTCTTTGCTTGTTATGTGTTGATTTAGGACAGCTTTACCGTAACTTGTCATACAGTGAGTCTTGAGGAAAAATGAAGTGCTCCACAGATGAATAAACAGAAGTCATTTGGATGTCATTTACAGAATGCTAAATCTGCTGCGTGCTTGCGTGCACATGCAGGCCCCAGGGACAAGATAAAGCCTCCTCCCCTCTGAGGGTGACTCCTTAGGTTTGTGCACCGTCACAGGAGGTCGCCCAGCTCCTTGTGCATGTTGAAACTCATACTTAGGAGATGCAGCAGCTGGTATTCATCACCCAATACCATCGTCACCTTGTCCCCTTTGACCCTGAGCCCAGAGGTGCAGTTTCTGCATACTGAACATGACTATTTAACATGAGTTTACATGACCTCCCCTCTGTCTCTGCCCTTCCTTTCTAAGTAGGGCGCACACTCTGGCCAGAACATGTTCTCTTTGTCCTTTACTTTGCCTAAGTGGTTAAGATGTCTGCTACTTGCCTGAGCCCTTCTCAGCACCAATGGTGTCTCTGGCACTTTCTATCCCATTACTTGTCCTTGTCGGTGTCAAGAACAAATTTAGTGCAGCCTTAATACTCTCTGGTGCATAAATACATGTATGTCAGAGTTCCTATTCATCAGGATCTTGTTGTTTAGTGTGTCCTCAGTGTCTGTGACCTACGGAGGACAGTTGTCAGATGCAGAGTAAGAACTCTCCTGAGTGGCAGGAATTGCCAGGAAATGACAGGGCTTTGGTTGCAGTCATGGGAGAGGGTACGATGATTACAGCTGAGACCAAATACTGCTGCTACGGAGGCGAAGAACTCTGAAAATTGGGTGTGTGTCCTTATTTTGCTCCATCTTGCATATAGGGAGCGCTATGGGATGAATGAATGTGTCCCCTCAAAATTCATATGTTGAAACCCTAATACCCAATTCGATAGTATTAGGGAGTGGGGTCTTTGAGAGGCAGTTAAGTTGTGAGGGTGGAACTCTCATGATAGGATTAGTGCCTTGATGAGAAGAGACACTGGAAAGCCTGCCTTGCACTCTGCTCTCTGTCACGCGAGGACCCAAGAGAAGACAGCAATCTCTAATCTAGAAAACGAACGCTCCTCAGGCATGGATCTGCCCTCACCTTGATCTTGTACTTTCCAACCTCCATCACTGTCAGAAATAACTTTCTGTTGTTTAAGCCTCTCAGTGTATGGTCATTTATTATAGTGTCTGGAGCTGACTACCACAGGAGAGATTTAATAAATGTTAAGATGAAGTTGTTAAACAGAATGGCTGGTAGACCAGGGACGTGCACTTCTGAAGATTTGCAGTGATAAAAGCAAAGCGCAGAAGTGAGAGGGAAAATGTCTCAAGCACAAAGAACATAATTATGGAATCAGGTGAATTGAAACTTTGTAATCATTCTTATTCCCCGTAACTCTGAAAACTTTCTGCAGTGATAGTCTGTTCCTCCTTGCAAATTATAAGTGGTGCCAAGGAATAACTGGGGACTGGTCTATTCACTACCAAATGATATGGGTAGTTGGGAAGAAAAATGTACAAACCAGGATCCCATTTAAGGCTTAAAAAATGTAGATTTATGTTAGAAATTTAAAAAATTTAGCAAAACAGATGATGTGTATAAGTAGAAATGATAAATATATTTCACATGTAAAATCCAGTGGGATCACATATTAAATTAGAAGTTACGGCTTATAATGTTAAAAAAGTACTCGTTGGAAAACAATTGTCTATGAATTGTGTCCAACTGTTTTTATTTATTCTAGTGAAACTTCTTATGGGCAAAGTGTAAAAGCAGCAGCATCTTAAAATAATACAGCAGAAAATTCAAATGCTTGCTATAAATTGCCTCTCTTACTTTTCTGCATGGCAGAATAAAGAGAAAATCTGTATAGGATATAAAAGATAATTAGAAATCTGTCCAATGACTGTACCAGACTTCCTATTTTAGTAGCTGAGAACAGTTTCAGTAGTAAGGGATTCTGGTATTACCAATTTCTTCCTTATTTACATGGCATAATGCTACCTAAATTGCATTTTTTTTTTGGTCAGTCTAAAGCAGAGTTTCAAACGTGGCACTATCGACATTTGGGTTGGATAATTCCTTCTTTTGAGGGGGCTTTTCTGTACATTATAGGATATTTATCAGCATCCCTGGCCTCTGCCTACTAGATGCCAGTAGCATCGCCTTGTTGTGATAACCAAACTTGTCTTCAGATATTTCCGAATGTTCCTGGAGAGGGGAAGTAAAATTACCCCTGGGTTTGAGCTGCCAGTTTGAAGCCACCTTCCTAACTTATAAGCAAGGACAGATACAATTGGTGAGGACACTGTGCGTACTTGTGCAGCCATAAACCTATGAAGGCCAGGTCTTGAACTTGGTGCATTGCAGTTTTCATGTTGCCTTTGTCAATATTCCTGACCTTACACTGATTGCTTGCACTCAGTACATGGGTGAGAGAGCTCTGGGGTGGGAGTGAGATAAGCAGGTTCTAGCATGAGAAGCCCTGTTCTCCCTTCCTGGGGGGCGAGGTGTTGTCTCTACCTGATCTAGTCGCTCAGTGTGGGACCTGCCTTCAGTGGTTCATTCTGTAGTTACCAGTGATCAGAAATGGGTTAGAGTGGGCTGTCCACTGCCCCAGTTAACCTCTCTCTTTCCTGACTTCCCATCTCCCCAATTCTTAACACTTTCCCCCTCATTTTTGTACTAATGAGTTTTAGAGAATGGAATAAAGAAAATCCAACCCCTCAACCAAAGGTTGGAGAAATTAGAGTAAGTTTTCCTAGGAGAGTTTTGAGAGTTAATTTCTGGTCTGATAACCTACTACCATCATTCGTTTGCTTCCCTCAGTTTTATCAGCATCTTCCCCAAATAGCACAAGGTTTAGCGTAAAATGTGTACTTGGAATAGCAAGGTGAAAGTCTTTTTGGGGTTACCCCTGGAACTCATGGAGTTTATTGAGCTGAGTGGAGCTTAAAGCTGCCTTTGAAGCGATATTGTTCTTTTCTTTTCTTTTTCTTTTTTTTTCTTTTTGCTGCTGCTCAGCTTTCTCAACTGTATCCCAAATAAGAGAGTTGTCCAACAATGGAAGATTTTGCAGTCTGTATCTTTGAGCTAAATTGGAGATCTGATGCCAACTCTAGCTCTGCAGAACATTATGTGCATTTGGGAAACTCTTTGAAATAGAGTTAGGCCATAAACCAGCGAGTGAATTACAGCGATGCAGACAGTAGTCATTTTGATTTGATAGGTGTTCAGCAGGGCTTCTATTACATATATTTTCCATTTTATTTAAAGGAAAATTCTGCCCAATTTGCTTAGACCAACCATCTGGAAGCACTTTGTCTCTTTATTGCATTTTGACACTTTGCCAGCTGAAAGAGAAAAAGAAGATGAGAAAATTATAAAAATACTGATTTTAATGCAATTATTCTTTAAGGAAATGCCAATTTTTCATCTTCTAGAACATGCACAGAGTTAAATTAAGTCCTCTAAGACTTCTTTGGTAATTATTTGTCCTCTGGTGTGTGTGACAAAGCGTGTAGATTCCTGTCCTTCCTAGTGCTATCCTTTTACATCTCCCAGGCTCAATGCATCACACATGCGTCTGTGTTCAATGATCATAGTCGTTTTATTAGGTAGGAGAACTCCATCTTACAATTGAGAAACGCCAGATGTTGAGTAGTTAAGTTCCTAGGAATGGTGCAAAGCTTCTTCCGTACTGGCCAAAGGCTTTTTTCCTCTCTGTAGTGAAACTTTAAGTAAGCAGTGTTTCTAAAAGGGTGTCTTCAAAATAACTATTCATAGGAAGCATTTGGTAATGGTTGACTTATCATTTGGAAAATATAAGTCTTTGATTAATTTGAGTCAAATGTCTCTGTGCTTTAATATCCATCCTGTCTCATGGTGACCAGAGCTTTTCTTTCCTTTGTGTCAAGTAGACTGAGCTTTGGGAGGCAATGAGTCACATAAAAATTGAGACCCATCTATAAAATGATATAATAGTTATGGAACAGCCATTATGAAAGGGAGTGATGTTTATAGTGGACCTGCTATGTACAGGCATGGTCCTAGGTGTTTTTCATATGTCTTTTCAATCAGTCATGACAGGAACCCTGCCAGGTAAGGGGCTCTTGGTCTCATTTCATAGATAAAATCAAGACAGAGAAGTCATATCACTTTCCAAGGCAGAATAATGAAGCTGGGATTTGTTCCCATGTTACCAGCTCAAAAACCTGTGCTCTGGGAAAATGATTGATGTTTTCCTTCTCTCAGTTGTGAATGATATCTGTGGTTGACTTTTTCATCTAATGACTAGATCTGGTAGGTTTTGCATATCTAAGGATTTGGATGAGTTTCTTGTTACATTTACCTGAAGATTTCTGGCAAAGAACCTTACGATGTTTTCACATTGTGCTTTGTAGAAAGTAGAAGCATCAATTGTGCCAATGACTCCTAATCGTTTGAAAACAGACCTATTTCCATTGTTAATATTTATGTAGGATCCATATTTAGAGCATTGAATGTATTAATAGATCTATGTCATAAATCCAATCAAAGGGAAGTCTTTTTATTTTATGCTCATTTAGTGAGACTACATTGCATGGACATCAGTAGAAAGAGTTAGAGAAAAACCGTCATCTTTGATGAAAGTAATTTTTTCTTATAGTCGAATCATTAGATCTTGAATGCAACTGAGTAGTTTTCTATATTCTATGCTTCATTTAATGTAAACGGAGTTAATTTTGTTCAATGGTATCCTTTAAAGTCTCAAATATTATTAAAATGAAACATGATTATAGTAATGTCTGTTTATGCATGTAATATGTGTTTTCCTAAAATAATGACATGATAAATTTTCATTTCACAGTGAAAAAAGAGTTGGGTATCCTTTTAGCTCTCACCCTGCTAAGCAAGACAATAGATGAAAATTATGAATCAGGTCCTTCTAGATAGAAAAAATGTTAGGAGATTTTGTTCTTCCACTTTCTTTGAGTTTCATTTATTTTGTAAAGATTTTACATACCTATTTTGATACACACCTGCTTGTGTTCAGTGAAATTCATTTAGAGGACCAGTGATGAACTCTGTAAATGCTAGGCTATTGGAGAAACGCAGAGCACAAGAATGTTTCAGAAACATAAATTGTTATGGCTATGTAATCTCACCTTTATTGAGCATATGGAGCTTTTGTTATCTTTGCATAACAACAATATTGTGAAGTAATGTCTATCATGTGCCTTCCCTGTGCTGTAACTGTAATGTGTGGGAAAAACTCAAACCATGTTTTCCCTCTGCTCTCACACCAACACAGCCACAATCAACACCGAAGGCTCCTGTGACCAAATGTGCAGGGGATTTTCCCCACACACCAAGCAGTGGACACAAGCTGGGTGTTCTTTAATTCAATTTAATTGTGGCACTATCTACCTAGAGATAGCATCAGATCCCACAGGTTGATGGCTTAGTCTCCCAAACTGTCCCCTTTCAGACACCAGTGGTCTCCAGAACTTCTGACCGACCAGCATCAAGTTGGGGTTTCCATGACAACCTCTTTGGGTTTGATTAATTTGCTGGAGTGGTTAAGAAAACTCAGGGAAACATGTTTACTGGTTCATTATAAAGGATATTACAAAGGATACAGATGAAGAGCTGCATAGGGCAAGGTATGCGGGAAGGGGTGCAGAGCTTCCAGCCCCCCCTAGGTGCCACCCTCCAGGGTTCTCCACAGTGTTTACCCACATGGAAGCGCCGTGAACTCTGTGCGCTTGGGTTTTTATGGAGGCGTAATTACATAGGTGTGATTGATTAAACCATGGCCATTTGTGATCATCTTAACCTTGATCCCCTCTCACCTCCCTGGCAGTTAGCAGGTAGGGTGGAAGTCCCAACCCTCTGGTGACCAGCCCCATCCTGAAGCTACCCGTCAGTCATTAGCATATAAAAAGGTAGTACTTTGGAGATTCCAAAGATTTTAGGGGTTTTATGCCAGGAAATCTACATTTCATAATATCACATATAGATACTCAATAGGGTAAAAATAAATAGCAACTTATTATTTAATAATTTATGCAGTGATTTCAAGCATTCATTCTTACCCTCTCTTCTAACTTGCTCTCTGCTACCCTCTTCCAGTCCCCCCCAGCTGGGCCTTCTATCACTCTTTCCAATTCATACTATTTTAAAGTTTAAAGTTCATGCTTTATGAAGACCCCCTGGAATGTTCCAGAAGGCTTTGCCCTACTATATCCATCTGTATCAGTCTACTGGTGTGAGTTCTAGCACCTCCCTACTCTGAGTATACCATTTAAGCCTTGGAGCCTTTTGGCCTAAACTTTCAATATCTTGTCTAAGGCTCAGAGGCAGTTGACTTTCTTCTTACTCTTTTCATCCTAAGGTCATTATTTCTGGTTAATGTCATTACATGTCTAGTGTTGACATCCACTTTTGTAGTCATAGGTGATCTACATTTAAGTGATACCCTTTCTCCTTCCCTAGAGCACTCCCCTGACAATTTGAGAAATGCTTCTGTCCACTGCTCTATCCCTGGATAATTTCCCATTTTCCTGGGGATCTGCCCATTGCTTCTAAAGTCTCCTTCAGCCCAATGTCTGGCTTCCTGACTGTGTACCCCCTAGCTGGGAATGCAGACTTGTTCTGCCTCCTGCCAGCACTCATTCTACATATATTTCATTGCATGGGACACGTGGAATGGTAGACATTGTGGATGAAACATTGGTGATTGCTAATGGGTGGATATAGGAATGTTTGCTATGGCAACAAAGTCTATACAAGAAAATGCAGGTTGGGCATCTCTAATCCTAAAGTCCTTAATCCAAAATGATCCAAAATCCAAAACTTTTTGAGAACGGACATGAAGCCACAAATGGAAATTTCTACGCCTGACCTCATGTGATAGGTCGTAGTCAAAACTTTTTATTAAAGATATTGTATAAAATTACCTTCAGGCTATGTGTATAAGGTGTATATGAAACATAAAGGAATTTCATGTTCAGACTAGGGTCCCATTCCCATGATTTCTCATTATGTATATGCAAATATTCCAAAATCCCAAAATATTCAAATTTGAAACAGTTCTGGTCCCACGAATTCTGGATAAGGGATGCTCAATCTGTAATAAAAATGGGGACTATGCTGTGCAGAAAATACAAAAAAAATTAGTGGAATAACAATAAAAGCAGTTCATAGCTTTTTATTTTATATGGACCTTTGATCTGAAAGTCTGAAGAATAGTATATGTCAGTGAAGATAACCATTCCAAAGATCTTCACATGTAGTCTTTTAGGTATAGGATAACCTAGTAAGTGGTAGGCTATATTTTGTTCTCGTAGCATTAATTCTCTAGGGCTCAATTAGACCAAGGAGAAGGGGGTGGGTAAAGGAAGGGGACATCTGGAACCCATGACAAGAGTGATTTTTCTGCCCATTGTTCACTGAGACAGGAAACCACCTTCTAGGAGGAGACAAAATCTTTCATTTTAGGAGGTGTTTCAGGGAACACCTTGCATGGATTTAGCCAACACTCCCTGTTTCATTCTAAATGAATGCTCTAGTACGGACAGTCATAATATAATTTGGCCTTAACTAGCCTCAGTTTGGCCTTCTACAAGTTATAAGTGGTGAATTTTCTAATCGTGATGGTGTATTTAATGTAAGTTTCCCTGTTTGGTGGACATGAGATTAGGTTTTATTTCCTCCTATGGCTTCCTCGTTGGCAACTCATGAGCACAGTATAATTCGTTGGACTGGGTATAAGCCGTTCTTCTGACAGTAGGAAAGCCTGGTAAGGATAGGACTGGACTGTCAGTCTATGGGTGATGAGAGAGCAGTGCTCCTCCTGTTCTAGTTGGGGATTGCATGAGGGAGGCTTGGTGAGCCCCTGCAGGTGTGCAGCTGGGGGTATACGCTCGCTCCCACTGCAGGCAGCAGGCTGTTGCTTGGATATGTGCTGAAAAGCATAGCCCCTGAAGTGGCTGAAGTCGGAAGACACCCACTGTACACATAAGGTACTGATGCAAAAATTTGCTTCTAATTTGTCTGCATTAGCCCAATGGCTGAGCTAAATGATATCCAGACTTACTAAATTCTGAAACCTCATCAGATAATCAGTGGCACAGCAGAGAACATGCTAAAGACATGACATTTTCTTTCTACCTTTCTAGTGTGTAGCATCCGACCCTATTTGTTTTTTTGTCTGGCATAGAACCACCTTAGCTCAGTATGCATGACAGTTGAGAATAATTTTTGGAGTGGTGCTGTAACCTATTTTATTTATAGTTACACAGTATACCTAGTTTTTCAAATTATCACAGGATGAAATGAGAAATGCCTTTATGAAAAAAAGCCCGGATGAAAATTGTCATTTGCTGTAACTCAAGAATAAATATAGTGAGTAGACAGAGAACACTCTGTTGTGGAAATGTAGGCAGCTTGTATGTCTTTTTTCTTTACTTGAAGATTGTTTTATGTAGTTATTTATATCTATGAAAAGAATAGCCTGGATGTTTTGCAAGATTAAAGACAAATGAAATGAAAATCCCAATCCTGGAGAGATTGACTGTTGAATGCCCAGGGAAATCAGGCAGTAAAACAGCCCAGGGAAAATGGAAGAAAATACTTTGAAAAGGTGAATAAAGAAAAGATGTAACTATTGAGAGTCTATATAACATCAAAGGAAATTTATTAGGTACACATACTATATTTCTAATAATATTTTAGTTTCTGGAGTACATTGTTATTAATTTTTAACTTTCTTAATAGAACCACACGATCACATGATTTCTTTTATCCAATTATTATAGATGTAGGTACATGTCTATCTGTTATTTATATTCTTTCTTTTATTTAATAAAAACATATTAATGGTACTGGAAAATAAAACTTTTAGCGTTAACTTTTAATTAACACTTTCTTAGAATGAGAAATTATCATGCTAAAACAAAAGCTAAAAGAGATTTTTTTTCCATCTAATTATTTTTATAGGTATCTTCATAGGAAGATACATAAAATTTTTTTTTTTTTTTTTTTGAGACAGAGTCTCACTCTCTTGCCTGGGGCGAGTGCCGTGGCATCAGCCTAGCTCACAGCAACCTCAAACTCCTGGGCTCCAGCAATCCTACTGTCTCAGCCTCCCGAGTAGCTGGGACTAC
>CAUYSK010044848.1:0-19333 GCA_963575035.1 Avahi laniger | reverse complement strand
GGTATATGCATACACAAAGAGTGCAATGTGCACCACGCAATAGGATGGACATATTTGAAACTTGGACTGAGGGGGGAGGGGGGGCAAGGGCAACACACGTAACCTAAACATCTGTACCCCCATATTATGCTGAAATAAAATTTAAAAAAGATAAAAAAATAAAAAAGAAATAGTGCTACCAAAACGTATTCATACGAGTTAAACAAAATCTTTTCTTGAGTAAATTTCACATCCAGATTTTATTTGATATTATATTATGTTAGTGCAGATTTAGGACATTACCAATGTGTACATCTCCACTTCCATATCCACGTCTTAACACTCATCAATAATTTATTAAGATATCATGGTTATTAAATAAGACAAAACCTCTCATACCTTCTCCTTGCAATGTTCACCTTGCTGACTTTAAATGTAAGTTAATATAAATTAATTCAAAAGTCACAAAAATAAAATAACCTGAAATATTAATCACTTTGAGAAATATGAAATATATATAGACACTAAATAGTGATTTATTCAAATAAATATAAAATTCATTATCTACAATACAAGAAATGAAGGTACAGAAAATTAGGAAAAGAAACATATAAAAAAAAAAAAGAAATGAATGCTTATAATTTATTGTGGAGTACCATGAAGTCCTAAAATACACTTCATGCAAAATCTGAAAAAACTCACTAAAGAACAAAAGTTGGATTTATGAGCAATACTTTCTAAAAATGGCTATTTTCAAAAAGAAATAGACTTCTAACCAATCTCTGTACTATCAAGTTAAATGTTATTTCCTTGATCTTAGGGATGTTTCAAAGAAAAATTCATCAAAAAAAGAACAAAAGCAGAGATAAAATAGAATAGACAATCTGAAACAAAACTAATAAAAAGTGTAAAATTGAAATCATAAGTCAGAGCAAGAAGATTCAAATAATTGAAACTTGACATTTAAACACTGGAAAAGGAAAGTAAGTTCACATATTTTCTGACATGGTACAAAGAGTAACATTCAGAACAGAAGCAGGTATTTTTTAATCAATCTGTTGAAGATTAGCTTATAAATAAGAAAAGCAAAGTCAAAAGGAACCTAAAAAGAGACTGACAAAATTTATGCTAAACTGGCTTTCAAGATGCATTCAAAAATCACTAACTTCCCCCACTTTTGGAAAAATTTTTAAGTACATATTTTTTTTTCCAGTACTGCATTTTTAAGTACATAATTTCCCAATGCCAAACACCTGGAATAATAGCTGCACATAGTAGGTGGTCAATAAATATTTGATTAAACAATGAATGTAGATGATCAATATATCTTACACGTATATTCACTCAAGCAACTTCCTAACTACATTCCACTGATGCTGTAACAATCTGAATGATTGTGATCTTGACATACGTATTAACTCCAGAGAAGGCTGGCTATGTAGCCTCAAAGAAGCATCACTTCATAATATCTTTGATAAATTATTTCAAGTATGTCTAAATCACCATGGAATCATGGTATTGATACAAAGGTTATGTGTTCCTTCACTCTGCATTTTTTAGAATACAACTAAATTATACAAGCCTAAAAATTATGAACTATTGACCTTTATATTAAGAGATATTACTGCTCAGTAGATGCGAAATAAGTGAGACAAATAACAAACGTGTCTGAAGAATTCTGTCATTGACTTTGTAATCCCAGGTAACTCACTTAATCTCTCCATGTGCCTTATTTCCTTAGCAACAAAATGAAGATTAACAGAGCAGTCCTAATTTGAGGTTATTTTGATAAAGACAATGGCCAAATACTTTTTAAAAATGAAGGTAAATGTAATACTGCAGTTTTTCAATCCATGATTTCATCTTAATGTAAATTAGGTCTAGTTCGTCCCATGAAAAGATGAGCATGAATTCCCAAGGACATTTATTGATTCATATTGGGAAAAAATGGACATTTGTGAAAGCAGCCCTGTTTTTCACTTGATGATACAGTGTGTGGGGGAGTACCAATTATATGTATATAAATCTCCTTGAAATATTTTAGTAATAAGCAAAGAATTCTGGTTTGCAACCTGACAATGCCTACAAAATGAAGTCATCACAGAATTAAGCTTTATATCCATGGCAAAATCAGATGTTACCAAGTCTGATCTTTGATTGTAGACTTGCCCTACTATATGACTGAAAACACGAAAGGAAAAAAAACTCAAATTTCTTACTAACAACTGGACACATTAGAGCTAATGGCTAGTCCTCAGGACATGAAGCTCTGATCCATGAAAACAAAGGAGTTTGTCTGAGGTTAAAAGGAGAAAAGATGCATAAGGCTTGGTTCATAGACAATGTAAAAGGGTTGAAAAGAAAGATCAATTGCTTTTACATCCCATCTTGTCACTCAGATTATCTTCTGACCCAGACTGGAGAAACTTGTACAAGAGTCCCAGGGAGCAGGGCTGAGAGGAAAGAACATGTCAAAGAACTGATTCTGCAAAGTCTCTTCAAAATGAGAGGAGAAAAGCAGGTAGAAATACAGGGTAAGAACAGACATGGAGGGTGGTGCCCGTTAAAGTGGAGCAAAAGCAAATATGGTGATGAAGGAGCACATGAGAAATGAGTTCTCCACTGGAAGTGAGCACAGTGACCAGAGAATGAGTGGATTGGACTTTGAGTGACAGAGGAAGAGATAAAAATATGAGTTAGTAAAAAATGATAGTCGTTCTTGATTACAAACACACAAGGAAAATTCAAGTCTGATCTTTCCAGCTAGTTTTGCTGGTGGCAGCTAAACCAAGGAGATGCAATTCTACCACTATTATTGTGATCCTATTTTATGGAACAAGCAGAGGACAAGAAAAAAAATGCATTGAATTTTGAAGAAACATGATGACCAGGAAAGAAGATTCAGGAAAATTGAGTATAAACTCTTCTTTTATGTTGAGGTTTTTGACCAGAGTCGTTTGTTTACTTACCAGGTGGTATATAAAAATTACACTTTGGAGCTAAGGCTCCACGGCTTAAAAATATAGGTTTTATCATAATGACCAAAAAAATCTAGGAGACGTTTTTTGATAAAGCATCTGCCATGACTGCTGAATTTGAAAATAAAATGAACTTGCCCAGTTGTGAGTTCTCACAAGTCTATTTAGTTATGCCTTCTAGTTCTTCAAACCAATTATCATGAATCGTAAAACCCAACTTTTATCATTCCTGATGATTTAACATGCTTTATGATTAATTTTCTATTTAAGTGATTGCCTCCTCCTTTGAGAAAGAACAATTTGGTGTAAGCAACAGAGCCATTTCTCGTGTGGCTCCTTTTAATATCCATGCCTGGATGATTCTTGCACTTCTTATCATTTCCACTACAGTAATCAAATGTCTGGGGAGATCTGGTTTCTTTTATGAATTTAACAGGGACAGAGTTTGGAAAATAAATCAGTTTGACAAATGCATCTTTATTGGATTTTATGACCATACCATAACTCTTCAGGAGATGCTCTCCAGGAGATGGGAAAAATAAGCAGAGAATAAATAAACCATTAAAATTCAAAATGCTGGATACAGAGTGAATATAAAAGATCTAACGGATTGTACAAGTTGTGAAGAAGAGCAATAGAAATGAAAAAGATGAAAAAAGTTTTTGGAGCCTGTTAATAACAAAGAAACAATTCAGCAGGAGGACAACAGAGTACAAATACACACATATAGGAAGAAATTCTCTTCCAAGATGTCAAGTTTGAATTAAGCGAAACAAGAAAAACCTTCTTGTATACTCAGAGTGATGGAGAATGATATTCAATGAACTGACAGTATATGTAGTAAGCATAGCTAAATTGTAGGCCACCTCAAGATGAAATGGGGAAACAATGAACATAACTGTTAGAACTCTCTATAGGGATGGCCAAGGTCCCAGACTGAGGAAAAACTCAAGGCTACTCTCTGATAATGAAAAATGGCAGTATTTTTTTCTAAGTGGAAAGAAAATGTTTGATTTTAGTCATATTTGACTTACTGAAATAAAGGCAAGGAAAGAAGAAAAATTCATACTATGATGGAATGAGTTAGTTGCTGAATTTCTAAGGATCCATGAAGATTTTCAAATGAGCTGGATTCTCTTACTTTCTGACGTTTTTCTTGTAGTCCTTCACCTTGAACTATGTTTTGCATGACCACTTTAGATTTTCTTGTGCTCACATGAAATTGTGCTATCAATTTAGACTATGCTAAGTAAGGCAATATGAAGAATTTCTAATTGAAGTTTTTAGAACTCCTGTGCTGAATCTATTTACCTTCTCAAGTTGATTTTTATGTTTATAAAAGTAGTTTGTCCTGTTTTTACCTCCTAATTATGTTCTATTTTGACCCTTTCAGAATGGACACAACAGACAAATCTAAAGAGCTAAATCTATATTTGTTATCAAATAAATTCTTATTTTTTTCTTTTCTTAAATCACATTCAATCAATACATACTATCATAATATTTTATAAGCATAATTGTGTTCCCGTTATACCACCAATATCAGTAACTTATAAACTAATTTCTTTAGGGTTTAAATTTTCTTTTATGTCCACCCTTGCAATTGATGGGGAAATGGATATAACATAGTGCTATGGTTTGGATGTTGGTCCCCTCCAAACTTCATGTTGAAATTTTACCCCCAATGTTGGAAGTAGGGGCTTCATGGGAGGTGTTTGAATCACGGGGGCAGATCCCTCGTGAATAATGACCTCTCTTGAGGATAAGTCAGTTCCCTCTCTGTTAGTTCCCATGAGAGCTGACTGTTACAAAAAGCCTGGCACCGCCCCCATCTTGCCCCCCTTCTCATCATGTGGTCTCTGCACAGCCAGCTCCCCTTTGCCCTTTGCCATGAGTAGAAGCAGCCTGAGGCCCTCACCAGATATAGATGCCCAATCCTGAACTTTCCAGCCATCAGAATCATAAGCCAAAGAAATCTTTTTCTTTATAAATTACCAACCTTAGGTATTCCTTTATAGCAACACAAAATGGACTAAAACACATATCAAGAGGAAAATCAGCCTATTTGCATACAGATAAATGTTAAGCTGTGGCTAGTTATTTACTTGTGGAAAAGAAGAAAGAAGACTGTTGTATGTCTCCTTCATCTTTGAATGCTCTCACTTCATAACAGCTAGTGCACCCTCCCAGAAGCAGGATTTGTTTTCATAGCTATCATCACAGTCCAAATTCTAATCAGTTTTGTCTGTACCATTCTCTTACTACTAACAACATCTGCTGCTTTCTAACAGTCTGGGTGCTATTGGGTAACTTAGCACTCTTACTTGTCCAACAGGTTACTTTGGCAAGCAAAAGAAAAACAACTACTTTTAAATGGAAATGATCCTGCTTTTCAGTGAACTCTGAAATCATCCTTGCTAGGATTCGTAGCGTTACTTTCATAGTATTCTATATGAATATCAAGTGCAAGTTACTTAAGCCATTTCTAAAATCTCCATAATACTGGTTCCTTAAACACATGGTTCTATATTTTTTAATCTAACAGGAGAATAATTTTTCATGCTAATGAAGCTTTTTCTAATTGTAAATAATCATATACAGTGCAAAGATTCCCCTGCATGAGCTTCTTCCTCTAGCATGATTTTATTCTACTTGCTAGGAAACTGATTCTTATTAGGGGAAAAAGAATTCTCCTATGAAAAGCAGTAGGCAATCTTTTAGATTTATTTCCCAAGTTCCAGAGAGCAAGCCAGTTCATTGAAAGCTATTTTACCAAAAGTCAATTCACCCAATACCTACTTTACAAAATGCCCAGTTTCTGAAATGAACTCTCCTCTTGCTCTTTTCTCCCAGGTGAGTGATCTCCCTTTCTCTGCCCCACCTCCCACCAAGTTTGGCTGTGAAGAGATAATAGAAAAACAAATGCAAAAAACTTTAAAATGTTATTAGTAAGATAAAATGAGAACCAGATAATTAAACCTTATAGAGATCTTTGAAAGTTTCAAAATCCAAATAATCCAGCACAAATTACTCTAAATTTTACAAATGTTTAAAGAAACATGAAAATTTAGCTAATAAGTCATTCAGAGATTATCTAATTGATAAACTGCATTTTCGTAGATTGGATGTTGGCAAATAGATTTATATTTGAGATTTCAAGGTGTTGGGCAGGAAAAGCTAAGGATTTGGTGGTTATCACTGTGTTGCTAATAAAGTCATAGCAATGTGTCAGAAGCCAAAGTGGAGATAATATTTCTACTCAGAATGTATTTACCCACTATTCCTGGTATCAAGAGCAGAACCTTTCATCCCATAGGTGGATAAGTGAGGGGAGCACGAGGTGAGAATCGGGTACTTGCCTCCCCTCTGTACCTTGTGTCCTGTGTGCACAAGTCCTTTCCCCTGCTTAGGAAGACTAAATTGAATTACATAGACTATTAGTTTAATACTCATTGCTCACCCAGATTTCCTCCTATATGGACCACACGATTTACTTATCCTCTAAGACAAGGCTCTTTTGAGTTCAAGAAGAGTTAGCTGGAAGCCTCCCCTTAGCTGGGAGACAGAAACCCTAACAACCAATTCACACTTTGTTCCTATAGCCTGATCTCTGTGGTTTATCTTAACTACTCTTCACCCTGGACATTTTTCCCTTCTTGGTTTTTCCCTGACTTCCCCTCCACTTCTCTAGTATTGAAATCTTAATTCATTATATGTCCAGATTATCCAGTAATAAGGACTACATATCCATTGCAACCACAGACCTTAGCAACCAGTGGTCCTCAGTTGCCCTTAGCACACCAAGGATACTTGATAGTGAACCCCCATGCTTTATTAAGCTATTCATTTTTAGCACTTGGAATGACATTGGTAGTATCCATAAGTAGTTACTACAAGAGGCAATTAATCTCCAAAGAGGTTCATTTTTTTAAAAATATGTGAAAAACAGTAATTGCTATGTGTTGAGCAACTATCATGACCGGAAAGGAGTATCTTCACCTGGGGAAGAAAATAAAGAGGAATATGTGCCAAACATGCTCATGAGTCCTAAGTAATGCTCCACAAAAGCAAAACTGACCTGAAAATTCTTGTTAACAGCTGTTAACTAGAGAAACAAAAAGAGTTAGTTTCCATTGTTATTAAACATCAATGATTTTCTTGTTTCAAAAAAGACATGAACAATTGAGCCTCATACAAATTAGCCTTTGATTCTTATGTATGAATTTGGAGAGGAAGATGGGCTAGAGGAACAGAGAGAGAAAAACAAGAAATAAAAATCAAACAGGCACTATAAGAGTTAGCTATGGACAAAGGCTGTGGTTGGGGGTGGTACAGTTCAAATTTTATTCACTCGTATGATATTTTTAACTTGACTTTAGAAATCACTATTATTGTATCAACCACCAGACATACTCACTGGAGAAAGAGATGTTGGGAACACTCATCCACATTATGACCAAGGCAGTGGGCAAGAAGTATGTCTACTCTACTCCAGTAAATATGTCTCTGTTGTGAGAGGCTGGGTAATATGGGGGCTCAATATGATTGGTTCCAGTATTTGGTTTGGGGAGGACAGACATGGTTCTCATACTTCTTGGAAAAACATGTCTTTTTGGTACCAGGAACAGAGAATTAAGATGTGATAAAACTTCCCAGAGAGATCGAGGCTAGGTTACCCTTAGCCCAATCAAAAATAAGTGAGCAAAGTGAGCCCTATAATGCCAGAGTGCCAAAATAATGATATTACCACATGAAAATTAAGCTAATGGAAGAGAAGATGCAAAAACTAACACATAAATAAAGACTTATGGCTTTTCACGGGGCTTGCATGCCATCTTCTTTAGTAATTATCTTGGATTGACTCTCCTGCCTACTGAGTCAAACCACTCTTCTCTCTCTCTTCACATTATTTTCCTCAAGGAACATCCAGGAATAATAACAGAAGCTTAATGCATATTAGATAAAAATTCTCATTATAGCCCTATGAGATAAGTATTATAGCCTTATTTGTAGGCTATAACAGCACAGAAAAGTTGAGTAACTTTCCTTGGATTATACAGTGAGTCAGAGTCAAAGTTTGAGTTGGAAACTAAGTCTGAATGAATCCAAAGCCTGTGGTTTAAACTTGGTTTTTACCATCTCTTCCAGGACCATAATTTGAGATCCTTTTTACTGTATCCTTTAACAATAAAAGCAAATATACTTTTCCAAGAATCTTTTTTCATCAAAGATATAATTTTTATTTGCTTATATTACAGGCATCAACCTCCAGCTAATACATAATTTCCCACCACTACAGTCCAATGTGTGCCTGCTGCCAGAAGACATAAGCTGTGGCTGAGATTGGATTGCATCTGAGCATTTCATTGTCTTAGGGATCGTATAAGGACAGTGGCTCTGATCGTGATGTGTTGTCTGTTTTGACACTAAGAAAATGTTCTCCAATTTCTTTGTTGAGGCAGAGCAGTAAAGGTACTTAGTGTACAGGATGTGGAGTGCAATGACTCAGAGAAAAAAAGTAGCTATTTGATTTCTGTCTACTTCAGGAGCTGGAAATTTCAGAGACAAGAGCATGTTAAAAACATTATTTTCTGATCACTTTCTGAGACACTCATAAAACGGGGTTCCACTTGGAGCTTTCAATTTCCCCCTGATTGTTTAAGTGATTTATAGCTTGGATTGCCATGTTCCTCCCAAAATGATAATTTGAAAATGCAAGAAGAGTCAGTAGGTGTTGAGTTGTTACATAATTTCAAGTCTTGAGGTTTCTCTAATATTTTGGGTCAGGTGACTGAAAGTTTTGTCTTTTCCTGACCTGTGCAATTGAGGCAGAAAATAGGGTATGCTTTGCATTTCATTCCCTCTCTTGAAACTGCTATTTAAATAGTATCAAAATATTATGCAAACATATCCACTTTTATTTCACGTATCTTGGACCCGAGTTTCTCCTTAGGTCATGTTGTTGAGTTCAAGAATTGATGATAATAAATTACACAAATGTTACCTAATAAGACACCAGTATTATACACAACTATCAGTCTTACCAACAATATTACATCAGCAAAACCCCATCGAAATAGCAATGGTAATCATGCAAAATCCCTAAGATAGCAGGTGAAGGAATAGGAAAGGTCCAGATGAATGGACATGTTAACACACAGGTATAGAACATAAGTGTGGGAAGAAGAACAGATAAGGAAAAAAGAATTAAAGGAGAATGGAGAAATATTTAGATGAGAGAATGAGTAGATAATGCTGGATGAAAAGAAAATCGGCTCTTTATATGTGATAGATATGATAAAAACCAGGCTTCCTCTTCGATAAATTCATCTTGCCTACGTTCTTCCTTTCTTAGCCTATAAACATGTTTTCCCCATATTAAAAGCAACAAACAAAACAAAACCACATCCCTCAACTGTGAGGTTTCTTCTAGTTAATGTCCCCTTTCTCCTTCCCATTTGTTAAACTCGTATGAATCTGCATTCATATTTCCAGCTCCTCCCCTTCTTGTTTCTTCTCAAATGCTACAATCAGCTTCCTGTTCATTTCATTCTACTGGTCCTACACTCACCACGATCAGTGATATCTTTGTTACTGAATTCAGTGGGTCTTTTCAGCTTCTGTCTCACTTCCTCTCTGCAGAATTTCACACTGTTGAGTACGTTTTTTTTAAGACTTGCTCATTCTTTGACTTCCTCTTAATTCCATTCTCTTCTAATTATGTGATGTTTCTTTTGCAGTCTTTCTTAAAGATCTTCTTTTTGTCACCTCTGAAATATTGTTTCTTGCAATTCCACCCTTAACCTGTATTTTTTTCTCATGTGCTGGGTGTGCTCACTCATTCTTTAATTATCATCATATCTGGATGAATTCCAATCAATAACTTCAACTCAACATTCCTGGATCAATCCCCTCATTTCACACTGTGTACTGCAAATGTTTACATGAGAGCTTCTTAGGTGTCAAGTGTTTAGAATTCCAAACTTACATTAGCAAAATCTACACATCGACCCTACTTGTTTTGAATTCACTATCTACTTGTATGTATTTATCCATACAAAGAAGAAAAAAGAAATTCTTCCTAGACTCCTCTGCCTTATTCAACCCTACATTCAATGTATCACAAATGATGATCCTTCAAATTCCCAAATATTTCAAAATCATTCTATTCCACTACACCCCATCTCTCCTGCTTCATTTAGGACCATGTCCTGGCCCTCTTAGACTACCACACAGTAGCCTCATGTTTGATCTGTTGATAAAGATTTGCTACATGACTTATCGTGCCCTCATCATCTAAGTAAGTAGATCCTTAAATCCTTCCCTCTTATTTAGAGAATTTGACCCTAACTCTTAACAGGGCAATGAGGCTCTTCTCAACTTGACTCTGCCTGTTTTCCAGACTCCGTTTCTCCTACTCTCTCCAAAGCAGACTACCCTCTGGCCATATGGAACTATCAGAAGTTAGTCGCCTGTATGTACTGTGCTATATCTCTTCAAACTTTTGCATTTGGTACTGCTTTTTCTTGAAATTTCTTGCTCCCTTCACTACTTTTCCTGTCTGACTTATTCTATTTCATCCTTAAGACCAATTAAAACTTCACAGTATCTGTATGACCTTCCCCAGATTTCCTGTGGAGTTATTTGCCACTCTTCTTGATAACACAGCATATTTTACATAGCTCTAATCAAAACACTGGATTCCAACTTTTGGTTTGTAAGTCTATTACCCCCTAAACTGTGAACTGTTCAGAAGCTGTGACTATTCAACTTTATACTTATCACACAATGCACAGGCGAAGTACTTGCAGACTAGTGGAGGAGAGAGAGAGAGATGCAAACAATCAAACGTGACACAATATGCTGTAAGAGACAGGGCACTATTCCTGCGTAATATGAGGTAGTGCTACCGTAACAAACACAGAGGGGCATAATTAGAAAGTGATCTTCTCAGGAAAGTCGGGTTTACTCCTGCAGATCTCATATTGAAGGATAATGAGTTCACCTGTTTTAAAAAACAAAAATGAAAGCTTTCAAAGAAGATAAGAATCAAGAGCAGAAGAATGAAAGCATGAGACAATAAGTCTTTTAAGTCATTGTGGTGGTTGAAGCATAAATTGTGAGGAAGAGAACAGCAGGAGACAGGCCTTTAAAAGGGCACAGGACCTACTGGGTTTCTGACAGCCTCATAAGCCTGCCAAGGAATACAGGCTCCTTCCAGGAGGCAGTGAGAATTACTGCAACACTAAGCAAGATGAAAACACATGCCAGGTTTCGAGTGTCAAGAAGATTATTGTGGTGGCAATATAGAAAATGAAATGAAGAAGAGCAAGACTAGAGGCAGACAGATGAGTAGATTTTTGCCTTATGACAGTTTGAGCTAAAGAGTAGAAGTTGAAACAAGAAAAATTACAGATACTGGGAAGTTACTACAGCCAGTCACCATTCTATTTATTATCTACCTCAACTTACAGAATAACACACTGAGGTAGGTGATATTATTACTATGATTTTCATTTTACAGTAAGAATACAGGAGACTTGGAGAGCTTTAAACAAGATGCTAAACCGGAACTCTAAGCCAAGCAAGCTGATAAATCCGAAGCCAGAGTTCTTTTAAGACAACCAAGAAAAATGCTAATAGAAGACACAGGTCTTAACAATTGATTTGATTACAGGAAATTTTAACAATTTCTATTATATAAGTTGTTTTCCAGGAGATGGTCTTTCCTATGAATTTCAACACAAAATGTACATGTATTAGTTTACTAACTCTACAGTTCGCTGGAAACCTCTTTAATGTCTGGAAAGACAAGATGTAAAATTAGGACTCATTTTTCCATTATGTACACTATAAACACAGCAAAGTAAAACAAAATGCACAGAATATGTGGGATGATGGTTAGCACCGCGTAACCGTAAACTTGGTATAGGGTCTTTTGCATGTGCTTCTCCCTCCTTCCCAGAACCAGTGCACAAACACATGAGTACTGCTCAAAGAGCCGTTGCATTTCAAAAGACAATGTTTCACATGAATTTTAACAAAAGGATATTTACACATGTTATTTTCCTTCCTCTACCTTCAACATATAGCAGGTACACCAGAAGATCCAGAAAGACTAGCTATTTCTTCAAAAGCACTTAACATTGTCAACTCTGTATAGTGAGGAATAAAATACATACATAGGACAATGGTAATAATATGAAAGTTTCTTCTAAATACAACTAGTCTAGCATAGAACATTCTTCCCCTTCAGGGTCTTGTGTGCCATCACCTCTAAGCCATTGAACAAATGTTTTTGTTCCTGGTGTTGGCTCTAAGAGTAGTCTACCAATTCCACTTTCAAAAGCCATTTCTGGGCTTGGTGGCTCATACCTATAATCCTAGCACCCTGGGAAACTGAGGTGAGAGGATCATTTTAGGTCAGGAGTTGTAGACTAGCCTGAGCAAGAGCAAGACCGCATCTCTACTAAAAATAGAAAAAGTTAGCCAGCTTGGTGGCTCAGATCTGTAGTCCCAGCTACAGGGAAGGCGGAGGCAAGAGAATCACTTGAGCCCAGGAGTTGTAGTGAGCTGTGATGATGCCACTGCACTCTAGCGGGAGTGACAGAGTGAGACTCTGTCAAAAAAAAAAATGTTTTTAGAAGAGATTTTTTTCTATAATTTATTATTTATTTATTTTTGCAAAAGGGCTTTTATAAACAAGTGATTTTTCTAACTCTACCATATGTGGGAAACATCTTTACATCTAGAAGATCTAGATGTAGCAAAAATAGCGTTTTATTTTCAAAAGGCTGGGGAAGTGGCTTTTTGTATATTATGTACAGTGGCTAGTAAATCCTTTAAAAGGATGATAGGCACTTGCTCTTGGACAAATGTATTTTATTCTGCCTTTTCTCTTTTCCAATGTCAAGGTCTGGTGGAATGAAGACGAGTGGGCACTGCCCTGGTCACCTCTGAGGCTCCATTCAACCTTGGGCACTGGTGAGATCTTTGTCTCTTCCAAACAGAGCACAGCAGTCCCAGCCTAGGTTCCAGATCCACACAGCCCATGCCTGAAGCCAAGGTGGCCAAGCTCGGAAGGCCTTTGTGAGATCGCCATCCTTCTCGCAGCTGGGTGGTGACTGGGTAAGACACGGAGCTACTGGGTGCCTAGTACCTGGAGGCTGCCACCACTACAGCTGCTTACAGGTCACCAGGAGAGGTCAGGCCACTGTAGCCGTGGTGAGGGCCCCAGGTCTCCACAAGTCATTGGCCTGTTCTGCTCCTCACTGCACTCCCTGCAGGAATCCAGCCTAGTTCTTTTCAAATCACTTATTCTGAATGGCTCCCGCTATGGCGCTATACCTAGTAATGCTGAGGCCGCTGTTAGGTGAGCATGGGTGCCAGGCTAAAAGAATTGACTCCCAACTGCCCAACATAGAATAGAATGGAGGGATTCTGTGGCTTCAATCCACTGACGCATCATAATCATTGATTTCAAGCAGATCTGAGTTTAATTTTCTGTATCCCATCATTCTAGGGGTATGACCTGGAAAAGTTGCTTAACCTTTCTTGCCTTGAGTTTCTTACATCCACAGATTGTAGTTAAGAATTGTTAGAAGATAAACAAAGCACATTAAAATTTTAAAGAGTTTATTTGAGCAGAGCAATTCATGAATTGGGCTGCTCCAAATGAGAAGTAGTTGGGAACTCCACCGAAGGTAGGAGGGGAAGGTTTTTGTAGGGTGAATGGTAAGCAAGACAAGATATTTGGTTAAAGTGGAGCAGTAGCCTTATTTGGATCATTCCAGTGGAAAGTCCCTAGTCAGGTTCATTGGCAGTTTCTGATTGGCTGAGACTCTTTATATTGCGTTGGGTTTCTGTTTGTGTATTAGGTAGGACCTCAGTCTAATGGCCTCCCAATTAATTATTTTAATAGAAATAATGAGTCAGTGCATGTAAGACTAAATAGCTCATTACTTGACACACAGGGAACACTCAAAAGTATTAATTATTATTCATTCTTTTTTAGAAATTGGAGGGGTACATGAGAGAGGAAAAGAAGCAAGGATGTTAAAGGGGTCCAATTTAATAATGTTGTTATTCTCCTAACCAAATTCATTATAATTCAAATTACTTATATCTGAATTCTTCAGGCATCTGAATACCCTAATTCCTCAACCCATTAGTGGAAACAATTTATGTAACATGATGGTGGTCTCATGTTAACTTTTTATTCCAGCAACTACACATCTATACAAAAATATTCGTTTACTTTAAAACTTTCCTGCTCCAGAAAGAGATCAAATTCACTAAGTCTATAGAATGTAAGATTCTAGTGTCCAATGATTCTTTCTGCGTCCAAGTTATTAAACTCATTATGAAAGCTTTGATCCCCTTGTAATACTCTTAGTGAAGATTAAATTTCTATCCCATAGCCAAGTTCTTCCTGCTGAGAGAGATTGAGGTTGATTGAAGTCAGTAAAAGTTGGGTATGTGTAAATGATGGCAGCTTTGCTCTTAGATAAAGTTCCTTCTATTTTCTCTCCACCCAAGGAATTTTTTTCTTCTCTTTCATCTTAAGACAGAGACACTGAATACTGATGAGCCTTATTTTCAACCAACCTCAGTGATGAATTTTTGGAAAACTCATTTAAGTTTCAAACACACACACTCTGCATTTTCTGCAGGGTTATGTAATCTGCCAGAAATAATAACAGTTTCCTTTTCCCAGAGAGAGTAAGCCAGTGAATTACTTCAGATTTATACCATTTGCCTTATTGTGATGTGACTTCTCTCATTTTGCTACTCAAATTCCATTTTTATGAAGTATGCTTTTTTAAGTTTTTACGAAATAGTAGAGGATTCCAATTGAATATCATTGAAGAAAGCAGAGAACAACAAAATGGCACCATTACCAACTCCTGATATACAAATTTGGGCTTAAGTCCTTGTCTTACATCTTCATCATCTTTGAAGACAGAGAAAAGCACAAACACTCATCCTTCTTAAGATTGTGTAAAAGACAATAATAACAGGTGATTCTTTCCTCATTTGAATGGAAAGTTTCAGAAATGTTCTGTATTGCTACAAAATAAACACAATTAAGCAAGACTATACTATTCACAATGGCGAAAATATAAGAAGTCATGAATAAATTAATCTGCACTTGGTCCCCATTGGTAAAGGCAGCAGACTTGTAGCTTGTTTGAGAAGTGGTGAAGAAGGAGCAGAGGAAGCAGGCAGGCACAAATATTTATCTGCATTTGTCAGACTCACACGCTTTCGCAAACACTCAAACTGTGGCTACAATATAAAATACATCGTTTGAATAAAAAGTAGATTCTGTGAATGTTGTCTTTAGTAATAAATCATCTATTCTGCTTCTTTATTTTTTAATTCTAAAGAAAATAGGATTGAAATGCTTAATGTACAAAACCAGCCATGGCTTTTGTCGTTCCATACATCCCAACTGTAGAAAATACATCTTATTTGATTGACAAGAACAATAATATGCTACTCTTTTGGAGAAAATAAATGTCTATTGAAATTGGATAATGACCTATACTATCATATCTCTGGCACTTGCAGAAGTAGAAATTTGAATAACACCTTATAATTAAAATATGTATATATCTTAAGAACATAATCATCAATTTTATTTCTATTTATATGTCTCACCATTCCTTTAGTGTTCAACTTAAATTTTCTCTCTTCCATGAATCATTCTGTAATTTTCCTAATATTGAATGTATTTTTTTATGTAAAGGCCATACTACATTGATAATTTCTTATTTTTGTTGTTATTTATCCATTCATCAGTTGACAGACATTTTGATTGTGTCCAATCTTTGACTATTTTGCATAATGCAACTATGAACATTTGTGTGCAAGTTGATATATGGATAGGCTTTTAATTCTCATGGGTCTGTACCTAGGAATGGAATTGCAACTGTGGTTGGCAGAATCAAGGTCCACTAAATATGTCCACATCCTTATCCCCAGAAGCTGTGACTGTATTTGGTTACATAGAAAAGAGGAATTAAGGTTGCAGATGAAATTAGAGTTGCTAATCAGCTGACCTTAAAATAGAGAAATTAGTCAAGATTATCCAGATGGGTCCAATATAATCACAAGAGTCTGTAAAAGTGGAAGAAGAAGCAGAAGAAATTGAAGGAATTTGATGGACTCCCCCTGCCATGGGGAAAGCGTGAGTCAAGGAATGTAGGCAGTCTCTAGAAGCTGGAAAAGCCAAGAAAATAGATTCTTCCCTACAGATTCTAGAGGAAATACAGACCCACCAACACCTAGATTTCAACCTAGTGAGATCTGTGTGAGACTTCTGATCTACAGAATAGTATGATAAATTTGCATAAATAAAGCCACTAAATCTTGGCAATTTGTCACAGCAGCAATAAGAAACCACACTGGATCCTATGGTAGCTCTGTGTTTAGCATTTGAGAAACTGCTGAATGCTTTTTTTAAGATGCTGTACCATTTTACATTCCCATGACCAAAGTATGAAAATTCATATTTTTCCACATTATCACCAATACTTATTATTATCCTACTTATTATTATTATTATTATTATAGCCATCCTAGTGAGTGTGAAGTGATACCACATTGTAATTTTGATTTGCATTTCCCTAGAGACTAATGACATTGAACATCTATTCATGAGCTTGTTGGCTATTCTGCGACCTTTGAAATTTCTTCACAAAAGCCTAGGATTCTGAAAGGGATTGCATTTACTTTGTAGACCAATATGAGGAATATCTCTATCTTAATATTAAATCTTCCACTGACTAAATGACAGACTTAATGTTGTTAATATGTGATACTCCCTAAATGCATACACAAGGGATTTAGAAGTTAATTTTTTTCAATGAAGTTTTGAAATTTCTAGTGTATATTTTTATCAAATTTATTCCTAAATATTTTACTCTTTTTGATGCTATTTATAAATGAAATTATTTTTCTTAATTTATATAAATATATAGAGTATATTTATAATAGCTATTTTAATGTTCTTTTCTATCAATTTTATAATCTGTGTTATTCCTAGGTCTCTTTCCTTGACTGGTCTTTCTTCTGATTATAGGTAACATTTTCCTGTTTTGTATGCTTGGTAACTTTATATTGGATGCCAGATGTTGTGAATTTTAAGTTGTTGGGTACTGAATGTTTCTGCATTCCTTTAAATATTTGGAGGGCTTTATGCTGGGATGTAGTCAAAATACTTGGAACTAGTATGATTTTTTTCTCAACTAACCTATAAGCTTTGCCAGAATTGGTCTAGAACAGTTTTAGTCCAGGGCAAACGTGGCTGACTACTGAGGCAATATCACCCTGAAGACTCTCCTAGATTTCCCACATGTTACAGATCTTGCCACTCTGGCTGGTGGGAAAACACATTGTTCCTACCTCTGTATGACTTGCAGGGAATGTTCTGCCTACTCCTTTTCCCAGCCTCAGAATTTTTCTCACAAACGTGCACAGATCAGTACACAGACTGAGATTCAAGAGGACCCCTCTGGTCACAGTGTTTTCTGCAGTTCCTGGCCCACATTAGGCAGCCTATATATTCTCCTTTAATTAAATTCATTTCCAGAGCTCTTTACTTGATTAACTAAATATCTTGTCCATCAAAAAAAAATCCCCAAGTATCGGGAGCAATGAATGTTGTTAAATAAAATAAAAACATCTTTAACTGGGTTTTCCCCTATAGTGAATATAATCATGTACCCAATACTAATTCTTAAAAACGTTGCCTAGAAGATACATCAAAGCAAATGTTGATACTACTCCTAAAAAGCCTTTAGTCAATTTAAAATGTCTTGTCTTCCACTGAGCAGTGCTGGAGAAGTTAGAAAGAAATCTCAAGTCCCCTTTACTTCTCTTGATCACAAGCAAAAATACCGCAATCCTTTTCCTTTCCCTGTACACACACTGAAATGTAGTAATCTCCTTTTCAACACATTTTTTTAGAATACTCTTGCATATTCAAGACTTTTTATTCCTTTATAGAAAACTGTGAAAATTCAAATTGTTCGTATTGCCTAGATTAATAATCCCTACACTCTTCTTAGCAAAAGTCTAGTCTCACGGCTTCCTCCATTATGCAAATGCTATGATTCAGGGAAGATGAGGATTTTTCCTTTATTATTTGGCAGTTTTCTCCTGTGTCTCCCTTCCCTTAGCAAGGCTTCCAAGACACCACAGCTTCCTATTCTATTTCCTAACTCATCAACCATTTTTGTCAGCTCATTGTCTGTTACATGAACTTTTAATGTTAGAGTTCCTGTGGCTCAGTCCTAAACCATTTTTTTCCTTTACTCTCCCATGTATTCAAGGTAATCTTAACCACATACCCATTCTCATTGATTCAAGTTCCTTCATGACATCCATGATACTATTGAATTCCAAATTAACATCTCCAGCCTAGCTCTTTTTTCTGAGCTCCAGATCATATCTGGCAATGCAGTATGATATCTCCCTTTAGGCATCCTATATCTCAAACTAAAAAGTCCAGAATAAAACTCTTTCTCAAAACAGGTTATCCATAAATGTCCCCCAAGTCAGAGAATGACAATACTCTTTATTCAGAAATCTAGATGTGATCCTTGATACATATCTGTATTTACTCTCCCCATCCAATAAATCAAATTCTATTTAGTGAACCTTCTAATTACCTCTCAAATCCTTACATTTCTATCCATATGAATCACCAACACTCTAGTTCTAGCAGCCATGATATGATATGACTGTTGTAACAATCTCAAAACAGGTTTTTTCTGTGTCTACTTTTGTATCCCTCTAAATCATTCCCTACACTGCAGCCAGAGTATCTTTATTTAGGTTATTAAACATGAAATGTCCTATTTCTAATCAAAAGTGTAGTGTGTTATATCTTAAACAAGAAGCAGTAAGCAAAGTATGTGCCTAAACTATCAACACAGTTTTTCCATCTTAACCTTGTTTATACCAGCAGTGAAGAAATCTGGAGAGCAAGGGGCGATGAAATCATGAAAAGCATTTTTCACCGCTTGTTGAGAATTCAATATTTTCTTGCCAGAAGTGGTCCAAAGTCGGGAATAAGTAGTAGTCAGTTGGTTCAAGGTATGGTGAATATGGTGGATGACAGAGAGTTTCCAACTACAGCGTCTGTAGTTTGGAGAAGAGTTGTTTGTGTGACATATGACAGAGCATTGCCTTGCAAGAGGATTAGCCTGTTTCTATTGACCAATCTGGGCTGCTTAAGAATGCATTGTTCAGAAACCAAATTGCTTACAGTCTTTGCATTCCTACTGACTTTGGTATCCTTGTTGTAGTTATATTTTCACTGTTCTTACTTGAGGCATCCTGGTCACCATCTTCACTGGCTCTGTACA
>CAUYSK010044846.1:0-18176 GCA_963575035.1 Avahi laniger | reverse complement strand
TTTCTGTTACATATGTTGCCCTTGCCCCCACCTCCCTCCCTAAGTCCGAGTTTCAAATATGTCCATCATTTGGGTGGTGCACATTGCACTCTTTGTGCATGCCTATACCCCTCCTCTCCGGCCGCCGGGGGGCGGCCGCGGCCCCCCCCCCCCCCGCCGCGCCCGCGGGGCGGGCCCCCCCGCCCCGGCGCCCCCCCGCCCGCCGAGGAGGGGAATATGCATGCACAACGAGGGCAATGTGCACCACCCAAATGATGGACATATTTGAAACTCGGACTTAGGGAGGGAGGTGGGGGCAAGGGCAACATATGTAACAGAAACATCTGTACCCCCATAATATGCTGAAATAAATTAAAAAAATTAAAAAAAAAAGAGGTTTCAATAGTATAATCCAAATTCTGTTTAAAAAAAAAAGAAGGTGAAAAAGAAAAATACAAAATAAAACAAGGAGGTGTGTATATGACCAAGGCCAAAGACCAATATAAAAATAAATACCATGGAATCTTTTGCATTTACTATTGAGTGTTGGTGACATAATTGCTTTATTTGGGTAGGCCACAAATTGGGCTTTAGATGTCTAGCAGTTGATGTAATAAGGAAAATCTGGTCAGTTACCCAATTTCCAGTTTTTGTACTTTGAAAAAAAACTGACTACTCAAGAGCACACATACTCCTGCCAAGACCAGAAAGGAATTTCTCCCAAGGCTTTGCTGTGAGGAGGGCACCCTGTAATATACTTGAGCAATGTCTCAATAATTTCCTTTCAACAAGCTCAGCTATGAGTATCACAGGTCTGTTTCTTATAGGGCTGTTCAGTGTAGGCCAACAGCAACCCAAAGAGGCAAATTCAGAAAAAGTAATTAATTTTTTTCGCACAAGAGCTCATACAAATCGGTTAAAAAAAAAAAACTATAAAATCATTTAGCCACATTTTGTTCTCTGAAGAATTTAGAATATCCAGGGTCTAAATAAAATCTTTTTCTTGCAATTACTATTTTCCTTAAAACCTCCCTATAATTAAAAGTACAGTTTTAGCTTAAGTACATTATGTACAAATCTAAAGTAAATTTTAAATAAGAACATTTCCTGTGAGTAGATTAGGAGGATGCTAAAATAGTGTATCTGGCATAAGTCCTTGAGAATTAGGATTTAAAGTAACATAATATAAAATCTATATTGTTATCTTCCAATATATTTCAATTGTTTTCTCTGTCACAAGTATATTTCAAAAGAAGAGGAAATCTAAGATTTTTTATACCCTTAATAAGTACCTGGAAACTTGTATATATTATATCTTTTTGATTCGTTTAATAACTCTACAAGGTGAGTATTATCCTTGTTTTAAAAGATGGCAACTACAAGTTCCAGTAATTTATTTAGGTGACATGGGTGATAAATGGCAAGCTCTGGCTCAATACAAGGTCTAAGACCACAAAATTTGTGCTCTTTCCGATATGCCACGTGGCTCATAAGTAGTTTTATCAATGCTATTCTCAGAGTACCCACCTTTTGCTAGTGACACTGATTCCCATTTTTCATAAGATTTGATCTAAATGAATCCATGAGCGAAAGTATGTCCATGCATTTGAGAACAAAGTGTTTCTTTGAAATGGAGGAAGGGCATTTGACTGCTCCATTCATTTTCTCATTCAAAGTATTCATTAAGCACCACTTTGTGGCAGGAACTTTGCAGAGCAAATAGGGCAAAGCCCTCGTCCTCATGAAGCTTATAGTGTGAACAGATTGTTATTGTCGATCATTTTTTTTTTATTATTTATTGACCATTTACTACATGCAAGATTTTGTGCTAAGGACTTAACCTGCATGATTGCTTTTAATCCTGACAACTATATAGGTCATGTGTTAATATTATTGTTTACATTTTACAGATAAGAAAATGATGGCGTAGAGAGTTTCTTTTCTAAAGTTACACAGTTACTGCAGCAAAAACAACCTGAAGGTCGGGCGTGGTGGCTCACGCCTGTAATCCCAGCACTCTGGGAGGCCAAGGTGGGTGGATCCTTTGAGCTCAGGAGTTCAAGACCAACCTGAGCAAGAGTGAGACCCCGTCTCTACCAAAAATAGAAAGAAATTAATTGCACAGCTAAAAATATATACAGAAAAAATTAGCTGGGCATGGTGGCGCATGCCTGTAGTCCCAGCTACTTGGGAAGCTGAGGCAGGAGGATCGCTTGAGCCCAGGAGTTGGAGGTTGCTGTGAGCTAGGCTGACGCCACGGCACTCTAGCCCAGGTAACAGAGTGAAACTCTGTCTCAAAAAAAAAAAAAAAAACCTCCTGAAAATGTTAAAGGCTTACCACATTATTTATTAATATTTCTGGCTCACAGATCTGTGGATAAACTTTGTATGAGTTGGTTTGGCTGGGCTCCTCTGGCTAAGTTGTGCTTGTCTGCTTTCAGTGGAATTTGGCTCCTGGTTGCTGGTTAGATTCAAGTCTTCTCCAAGTGTCTTTTCCTTCTGGAATAAAGACTGAAGAAGCATCCATGGGCAGAGGTATACTGCTCCCATGGAGAAAGGAAGAACCTTCAGGAGAGAGGAGAATGACATGATGGGACCTGGTAGATTGTCACTTCCTCTTATGTTCCAGTGTCATAGCAAGTCACAGTTCAAGCCCAAAGCCAATCAATCAGTCAATCAGGGAAATAGTCTCTGCCCACATGGGAGCCTGCCAAGGAAGAAGAGACAGGAAGAGTTGTGAACTAATTGATCATGTTAGGTAACAGCACTGGGCTTTCAGCTCAGGATGGTCTAAATTAATTAACTAATTAATTTATTTTATTTCAAAGTATTGTGGGGTACAAATATTTTTGGTTACATGGATCAATTTTACAATGCTTTAATCATGGTTATAAGTGTGCCTGTCACCGAGAGAGTGTTCATTATACCATTAAGTAGGTTATCACCCATCCCTTCTTCCCCCTTCCCTATGCTTGATTTCCATTGAGTTTTACTTCCCTCTATATACATGTGTGCTCATCGGTTAGTTCCAATTTAATTGCGAGTATATGTGGTGTTTGTTTTTTCATTTTTTAGATACTTCTCTTAGGATAATGGTCTCCAGTTCCATCCACATTGTTACAAAAGACATTAAGTCATATTTCTCCATGGCTGAGTAGTATTCCATAGTATATATATCACATTTTGTTAATCCAATCATGAATTGATGGGCACTTGGGTTGATTCCACATCTTTGCAATTGTGAATTGTGTTGTAATAAACATTCAAGTGCAGTCTTTTTGATAAAATGACTTCTTTTCCTTTGGGTAGATATCCAGTAGTGGGATTGCTGGATTGAATTGTAGGTCTACTTTTAGTTCTTTGAGGAATTTTCATACTGTTTTCCATAGAGGTTGTAGTAATTTGCAGTCCCACCAACAGTGTAGAAGCATTCCTTTCTCTCTGTATCCATGCCAGCATCTGTTGTTTATGGACTTTTTAATAAAAGCCATTCCAACTGGGGTAAAGTGATATCTCCTTGTGGTTTTCATCAGCATTTCCCTGATGATTAATGATGTTGAGCTTTTTAAAATATGTTTATTGGCCATTTGTTTATCTTCTTTTGAAAACCTTCAGTTCATGTCTTTTGTCCACTTTTTGATAGGATTGTTTCATTTTTCCTTGCTAATTTGTTTGGGTTCTTTGTACATTCTGGTTATTAGCCCTTTATCAGATGCATACCTTGAAAATATTTTCTCCCATTCTGTAGTTTTTCTGCTTGTTCTGTTGATTATGTCCGGTGCTGTGCAGAAGCTTTTTAATTTAATTTAGTTCCATGTATTTATTTTTGTTGCTGCTGTGATTGCCATTGGGGTCTTCTTCATAAATTCTTTTCCTAGGCTGATATAGAGTAGAGTTTTTCCAACATTTTCTTCTAGTATTCTTATGTTTTTGTGCCTTACAGTTAAGTCTTTTATCCATATTGATTTGGTTTTTGTAAGTGGCAAGAGATATAGATTCTGTTTCATTCTTCTGCATGTGGCTATCCAATATTCCCAGTACCATTTATTTAATAGGGTTTTTTTTGCAGTGTATATTGTTGTCTGCTTTATACTGAATGGGGAAAAGCTGAAAGTATTTCCACTAAGAACTGGAACAAGACAAGGATAGCCATCGTCACCATTTCTATTCAGCATAGTGCTGGAAGTCCTAGCCAGGGCAATTAGTCAAGGGAAGGAAATTAAGGGTATCCAAATTGGAAAACAGTAGGTCAAACTATCACTTTTTTCTGATATATGATCTTATATCTAGAAAACCCAAAGATTCCATCAAGAGACTCCTGTAATTGATAATAAATGCAGCAAAGTCTCAGGGTACAAAATCAGTGTACACAAATCAGTAGCATTCCTATACACCAATAACAGTCAAGCTGGGAATTAAATCAAAGACTCAATACCATTCACAATAGCTACAAAGAAAATAAAATACCTAGGAATATACTTAACCAAGGAGGTGAACGATCTCTACAAAGAGAACCACAATACCGTGAGGAAAGAAATCTTGGATTATACAAACAAATGGAAAACCGTATCTTGCTCATGGGTCGATAGAATCAACATTGTTAAAATATCCATACTACACAAAGTGATTTATAGATTCAATGTAATCCCCATGAAAATACCAATGTCATATTTCACAGATCTAGAAAAAATAATTCTATGTCTTGTTTGGAACCAGAAAAGAGCCCGAATAGCCAAAGCAATCTTAAGCAAAAGGAACAAATCTGGAGACATCACATTACCAGATTTTAAGCTGTACTACAAGGCCATAGTAACAAAAACAGCATGGTATTGGCACAAAAATAGAAACATAGATCGATGGAATAGAACAGAAAACTCAGATATAAAATCATCCACATACAGCCAAGTGATCTTTGACAAAGCAGGATGATCTAAATTTAAACCCTGTTGTTTTAACTACTATGTTATTTTAAATAAATAGGAATCTACTTTATCTTCCTTGGGTATATGACTAGTATTTTCTGGATAAAGTTTTTAATTAGGTATAAATATTTTGAACTATTACTTCTCAACAATGGATATAAATTTAAGAAAACATGTAATTTCACTTATTGACATATAGAAGATTATTATCTGTGGCTATGATAATAAATCCTTGTTAATCATTTGATAGATACCTGATGATTTCCTGTAGTGTATAAATATTCTCTATTTACTTCAACTTACCAGAAATCCACAACTTTATGTCTTAAAGAATATAAACTTCTCAGTAATATATTCTGCTGCTTTAAATCAATGTCACAGTTCTATATAAATATAGATAGCTATCTCTTTAAAGCATTTGGTCTATGTGGTGAGTAATGTTATCAAAGAACATTTCCACTAGCTTTGCTGAATGCACTTTGAAATTTATGCCATGAGCAGACACACTCAGACGCTGCTGGGATTGTGAAAAGTGTTACCAATCCTATGTATTGCAATTTGGCAAATCTATCCAAGTTGCAAATCTATATATCCTTTGACCCCGTCATCCCATTTCTGATAATTTATGTTGCACATGAATAACAGGACAGATATAAAAGAAAATTTGTTGTGATACTATTTGAACTAGAATAAAATGGGAAATGACACAAATGTATGTCAAAAGGTTATTGGTTGGATAATTAATTATTACATATGATGCAATAAATAATGAGAAAACACTCTATGTCCTGACATGGAAAAATCTCAAGATGTTTAAAGTGAAGAAAACAAAGGCAGAACAAGGTATTTAACTCTCATGTAAAGAGGGAAGATGAATCAGAGTATGTGTTTGATTTGCTTGGGAAAAATGCACAGGAAACTAATACAAATATTTAGAGAGTAGATAGGGTTGGGAGGGAGTCTTTTTTACTTTGTGCCTTTTTTGCATTTGTATTTTCAAACCATGTAAATAAAGAAATGCAAAATTTCCTAATCTGGATCATTCTCTAATACCAGAACTATTAATATTTAATGAATAGATTCATAACCTCTGTGAAGATTTTCCACATAATACACTTATTTGAAAAATATAAACTAGCTGTATTATTGTGAAGGACAGGTCTATTCAGTAAATTTATCTGTCTTTTTAGAAATTTCACTACACCAGGTGTGGTGTGGCATGTACTTGTAGTCTCAGGTACTCAGGAGACTGAGGCGGGAGGATCACTTGAGCCCCGCAGTTTGAGACCAGCCTGGGCAACACAGGAAGACTCCATCTCAAAAAACAAAATAAACAAAAAAACAATAAAACAAAAACAAAAACAAAAAGCACAAGAAATTTCACAGCATATTCTTGTTCAGTGTGTATAAGCTCTTATAAACCATAGAAGATTTCCTTTCCTTTGATTTTTGGCTATCATTTTAAAAAACATGGAGGTATTGTATCTTTATTGGCATTTGGATTTAGATAAAGTTTTATGTCAATCCTTGTCCAAAATTAGACAAAGAAAGAGGGTGAGTCTTTGAATGTCAGATAAGTGAAAGAATCAAGAATTACTGCATGGAGCAGGCCCCTTCTCCCAGACATTCTTGCAAACGTGATTGCTCAGACCCAGGCTGGGCAGCTTCAACCAACACTAGACCTTATTTCTGAGGTTTAAAATTGTAACTTTAAGACCAAGCAGCACAATTATAGCCCCAGAGTGCAACAGGTACATAACAAAGAACACGAGTAGAATTAATCTAAGCTGAAATATAATTCTTAAATAAATTAGAAATCTTCAACTTCAATAATAATCAAAAGAATATTCACTGAAAGAGAATATTTGAAGGCCATTAATAAATCTATATAATTTGAATCAGTCTCAAACTCTGAGAAGTTCTTCAAATTCCGCCGTATGAATGAAAAAAGTGAAGTACCACGGATAGAAATAAGTTGAAAGAAAATAAGGTAAAGGAAGGTTGATTTCCTCTTGTTACTATTGTTGGGTGACAATTTCAGTTGATCTCTCAGGTTTCTTCATGTCTTACATGCAGAGACAGTGACGACCTTTGTTCTGTTGTGTCAAGGATGAGCGTATCTGGCAAATAGCCTTGGAAGACAGAGACAGTGTCTCTCTGCAGAGCAAAGGGGCAAGTGTACATTTTGTCTTTGCTCAGATGGCAGGGAGTCCTCTAATTGCAGGAAAAGGCCAATTACAGGCTCTGTCTGAGCCTACAGGGCCTCCTTGAACTGATTTTCCTCCCACGCATGAAGTCCACATCTAACCCCAGTTTCTTTTCCATGATAAGACTCTTGACTACCATGTGATCCTATGCCTCAGTTTCCCTCTTTCCATCAAGGCAGCGCTGTGTCCAACTGAGCCTGCTTTGTACAGAAAACCTTCCTGCCTTTTGACTTTATTTCTGCAATAAAGGCCCTGAACCATCTGCCTCATTCCTTAGGAATTTCCTTTTTGGAGGTGTCTATACCTTCTGTGTCAGATATTGAGGAAGTCTGATGACCAGGGCCTTTGCTAACCCCACGCGCTGGTCAGGGCAGCTCTTTACTCTGGTGAAGGAGAGTCTCAATCCTGCATCTTCTCCTCCATCCTCTTCTGATTTGGGTCTCCTAGGGGCCTCTCTTCAGTTTGGTCTAACTTACTGTTCTGGCTCTTCCCTGGGGCCTACAACTCAGGAATCCAGGACTCCAGCTGTTCATTAATGTTTCTGCTGTTCTCCATGTGGGCATAGAACATGTGGGAAACTGCCAAGTCCCCAGAGAGCACAGTGGGAAAACGGGACCCTGAGACACTGGGGGCAAAGCTATGTGAAGCAAGGGGCTTTTCGCAGACACAACCCTGTGGCTGGCTGTGCAGCTGTACCTCCGATGGAAGCTTTAACTCCCCAGCAAGATATTCTGGGATAGACATTTTGCCCTGGTCTTCTGCAACCAACATTCTTGGTGAAAGGAAGTATTCTGTGAACCCTTGAGCCATCGCACTATTCAGATTTTCATTTTGATATCGGGAGTTTCCTGGTTCCCTGGTTCTCAGGATATCTCTTGATTGTGGGTAAGGGACTGAGACTACTCAGCCTTAACTATCTCCCTTGACCCTTTGACCCTTGGATGAATTCTTAATTTCATCTCTCATATCCTTATCCTCTGGGAAGTTTGCTATTCTGTTGTCAGAGTCTCCTGGGGCATAACTCTCCCTTTTACTCCTTGGCTGATTTCCTGCTACTGCTTGATCTGCAGCGGCTCTGAGCCACCTCCCTTGCCCCTCAGAATTGTCACACTGTGTTGCGTTTTGTCAACAACAATGGAGTGAGGACCTGAAAAGTTTGCTCTCATCCGCAGTCTGAGAGGTGTGTGTACCCATGGCCAGTTTCGGAGAGGGACCATTTCAGGGCTGTCTGTTCCCCCTTTCCCACAGGTGAGGGAGGAGATTGAGGACAATCCAGGACAGAGATTAAATTTTTTAAAGTTACCTTGTCTTTCTGATATGCCTTGAGGGTTTCCTCCAAGGAGCCTGGGAACCCAGGAATAGAATCACCCCTGACAAACGGTGTCTGAGGGGAATTGGGCCCCCTCACCTGCAACGGTCTTATGGATTCAAGTTCCCTTCACAAGGACATCTGTGATTCCATTTAGGGTCCACCCCAATAATCTGGGATAATCTCCCCCATCTCAAGATTCGTAACTGAATCACATAAGCAAAGTGCTTTTTTGTCATATGAAGAAAGAATCACAGGTTCTGGGGATTAGGGCCTGGATATCCTGTGTGTGTGTTGGGGGCAAGGGGGAGTTGGAGAGGGCGTTATTCAGCTTGCTGTATAGGGCTTTCCTTCACATAATTTATATTTGTCCTTCAACTTAAATTTCAGCACCTCAAGGGCCAATCATGTGGCTCTAGGCAAGAAGGCAAGACGTAAGCAATGAGAGAAGGCTCGGTGGACATCTTCATTGCTTCTGATTTTATGTGGACAGTCAGAGTTCACTCACCCTTCTGGGACAGCAGCTCTGTCTTCCTCTTAGGCCTCAGCCCACGTGTAGGTGCAGGTGTCTCCCCCACATCCCAACACCGAGGGCATCTGGCTGACTCAGGCCTGGCCAAAAAGAGCATTCTATTGCTCTAGCCAAAGTGACCAGGACACGCCCAGAGCCAGCAAGTCACAATGAGGCTCATGGTGGGGGGTTGTGAGAGAGGCATTATATTTTCAGTAGCACTTGAACCTGGGAGAATACAGCTCTGAACCTGCTGGCAGCCATCCTGCCCCCGCACAAAATCTGAGAATAAGTCAGAACAGAACACAGAGAGTCTAGAAACAGAGAAGAGCTAAATTCTGATGACACCAGTTGAGTCCCGCTAGTAGTAATGCAGAGGCCAGCACTACTCCCAGACTTCTCAGTTATATCGGTCAATTATTTCCTTTTGGTTTAAGTCAGTTGAATTGTATATTTTTGTTACTGGCACTCAAATAATTCCTCACAATACACACAGGTCCTCTATCATTTCTTCCCCTATGCAAGTACACTAAGTGTGTGTGTGTGTGTGTGTGTGTGTGTGTGTGTGTGTGTGTGTGTATTATACTGTACCTCAGTTTCCCTTCTGTAAAAGGGGATAACTACTTACCTACATTAAATACGTAAAATATTTACCAATATTATATGTAATAATCTGTGTAAAAGCATGAATTTGTTCCGGAAATCCAAGATGTAGTAAGATGGTGTTTAATTCTTATAAATTAAATTAAATTTGGGTCTAAGCTTCATTTATAAGGGAGGATACCAAATATCATTTATTGTTGGGAGTTCTTTTCCCTCATTAATGTGATATATATTGTCAGAGGGGGAAAAAACCTTGGGAAACAGCTGGTCTTTGATACTTCAAGTTTGCCACTAATATATACTCTGAACAAAAACAAGATGGTCCATTCAAAGGCAGGGGGGGCCACAGCCTCTCTGCCAGCGTGGGCTCCAGCAGCTTTTGCTGCAATGACAAGACTATGATGGGGGATGTTTAGCAGCTCCCCGCCTCTGAAAGCACATCTGCTTTCAAAGGTGGTAAGTCCTGCTGCCTTCTTGGGACTCCCACAAGGGACCCAGCCTCTTATGGAACCCATCATCACATCCTTTCCTCTAGTTCCGGGAGCCACTGCTACACTGGGGCAACTCCCATCTTCCAACTGAGTCCCCCTCTCCTACCTATGAGGAACACACACTCTTGATATTGAGCCTTGGAGATGTTGGAAACAGGTGTCGAGTAGCTTCTGTGTTGGACCAGGCAGCATAAAAGCTGTTAGCAACCCTTGAGAGACACCAGAAGCTCTGAACTTCTTAGAAAGGCAAAGGGCAAAGTTACCTTTACATCTTTCCTGGTATCTCTTCTGGTAAGAGGCAGGCAGGGCAATAACTGCTTGGTAAATTATTCTGCCATAGATGTCTGTTATCTAGCAGAGAATGAGTAGGTAGAGCAGGAATGTCTTCAGAGGGAAATTTGCCTCTCCCTGTCATTGTCATTACAAAGTCTCACACTGAAGCATGACCAACTACCTAAATTTGCATGATTATTCATCTTTTCCTGGGTCCCCAGTAGAGTGAAGGAAGAGACCTGAGTTTTGGGGTAGGGTCTGATCAGCAGGCAGCTGTCACAGTCTCCAAAATGCCCCTTGGCCTCCTTAATGAAACTCAAACCTGTCCTTCCAAATCCGGGAAAATAATAGGATAATTTAGACTCAGGCATCTAGTGCTAATACAATTCACTGTTCATTAGAACTTTCTGTAATGACAGACATGTTCTATATCTGGGTTGTCCAATAAGATAGCTACTAATCACAGAAAATATGGCTAGTGTAACTAATTAGCTGAAGTTTTAAATTTATTTAATTAATTTAAATTGAAATTTAAAAAGCCACATATGGCTAATGGCTATGGTATTGGATATTGCGGTAGGTGAAAAGCTTCAAAGAGAAGAGCCCCATCCCCTAGCTTGGGCCCTGCCCTAAGCCTACAAATTTTAAGTCAGTTCTCAGTGAAAAACTCTGTCATTGAGGCTACCTCTAGGAACATGAGCTCTTTAGACAGAATCTGCCTCCAAAGAGAAAACTGTGGTCCTAGCGCTTGGTCTCTGAGGTCTCTGTGCCCTCCCTATCTCCAAAGTGCTAGCTTATTCCTAGAATTTGGTTGCTCTGACATGAGAAGTGGACTATAGGACTTGATTTCAAAGGGTCCCCTGGGATTCCCCTTCCTGTTTCATTGTATACATAGATGGCACCTCCTAAAGCATAACTGTACACAGTGTGCCTGATAGCTCCTGGAGGTGCACAACACTGCAAACCCAGAGTGTGGATACAAAGCATTTGGCAAAATTTTCCAGAAAGAAACTTTCTCATCTTCCTCACCATTATTTAGCTAATGAGAGTTCCTTTTGAAAGAAGGCAGGGGATCAGAAGAAAAAAAAATTAAAAATAAATAAATAATTTAAAAAAAGATTTCCTTTTTATGTCCTCTTGTTTTTGCATTGATCATGAATCAGGGAAGCAGAAACAACAGGAAGCACAGTAACCGTGGGTCATTCCATGTAAACTCTGCTCCTACCTAATTTGGAACAGGTCAGCAGGTCACCTGCTCCTTTGTGTGTGCATGTCTTATCTGATGGTCCACATTCTCCAAGATATTGGGAGGCAGGTTTGACTGGCCATGTGACTCTGCACCAGCCACCCTTCTGCTTTAGTGAGAAGCCTTGAGCCACAGGTAGGTGGGCCTAGTAGTCACAACCCCTGAGTTCTTCAGTCCTGGTTTACCCACCTGTTGAGTGACTCAGCCACTCTGAACTTCATAGTGGGAGAATCAAGTAAAATGAGGCTTATGCAATATTACTGATATATTATTAAGAGCAGAAATAAATCTTTCCTGTAGGCTTTGCTTGCTCTATCAGCCTGGCCCTCTCTATGGGACCAAACATTTGTTTCTCTAGGCTCGTGGTCAGAATCTCAGACATGGTGAAGAGACTGAGTGTGCTTCACTGCTCCAAACTCTCCAGGCCTTTAGGCCTAAAGATCACTGGTGGCTCATCAGGTGGCTCTGGTGGCCCTTTCATTGCACATTTGCTGGGGACCTCATACCACATTTGCCTCTTTCTTTGTTGGCTCCAATATTCTCATGTATTCATTGCCAGCAGCTGCTACAGTTGGTTCTAGACCCTGACGACATGGGTGCGCATGATGATGAAGACCCACACGGCGCCTCGGCTGCCTTGGCTTCAATGGGCTAAGTAGATGCCCATGCCAAGACCCAGTACCATCAGGAAGATTTCTAAGACTGTACTTCACATGGAAGCTAGAGCTGCATTTAAGAACAGAAATCTTTTTCAGGAACCAAGTCAATGTATATGCATCCAGCCACATGTCTGAGAATCACTACTGGATTAGATTCTAAACATAAACTGTATTCACATTTTGCCCTATTGATGTTGGTCTAAATTTGAAACCTTGTTTCATTATGCAAATTATGTTTCACTTTCTACTTAATTTTTTAAGATAAATAAGTGAAAAAATGTAGAGGGAAGGAATGTATTTTCTGATGTATGATTTGGAGATTTTTTTATATCCTTTAGAAATGTGTGTATGTGTATGCGTGTACATGTATATGCTAAGACTTGTGTTGGTTTTGTAATTATGTTTTTTTCACTTAGATTGATTTCTCAATACTATGCAATATTCTTTGTTTTTGTTCAGTGGTTAGAAGTCTAGAACTTAAGACTTTAAACACTCTCAAGATTCTTATTCAGTAGGAAGATATATCCCATATAGTCTTTACAGCATGAAAGAACTGAGTCATCTGGTGCATCTATTATATTTTATAGTGAGAAAGCCAAATAGCAAAGTAGTTAAGTGACTTTCCCAATGATTTTAAGCCACCTATTAGAGTCAGAATAAAAAATCAGAGTATTTTTGGCCAAAAGTAAGCATACAACACCCTTAGCTGAAAAGCCACACTTAAAGCAATCACCTCTGTATCTTCTCATTGGAACAGTAACCTAGAATATGACTACAGACACTCAAATCAAATGTACATCTCTCTTCCAACTAAATGCAATATTTAAAAAAATTCTGTTGGATTTTCTATTCCAAATCTTTAATTGCACTTTTATCTTGAAAAAACAAAGTAGCATAAGTGAAATCTTTGCTCTCCCTTTAAATGCTTCCCTCTAGAGCCTAAAAGAGAGCCCAATTTTAGCACATCTAATAAAGTCACTGTTCCCAGCTTCATTTGATCTTCTGGATCAAGGTTATTCCCCTTTGATCCTCCCAGTTATGGCCCCATCTTTCCGTACCCCCACAGTGTCACAGCTCAGGGGTGCAGCAGAAATCTTGCTCTCTGTGAATGGAAGGGGAGGGCCTGTCCAGTGATGTTACACTGAATAAGAACAGTGTCTAGACCATTAGGAAGGTATAGGAATTTCTTACTTGTAAGAGATGTTAGTTGGATATTACACATAATTTTTACTTTCAACATTTCATGAAGACATGCACTAAAGTATTTACTTGTCACTCATTAACTTTAACAAATATAGGAGTTAGTGCTGATCACCTGGTGATGCTTGGCTTCTTCTGGCAGACTCAATGGCCACACAATTAACCCCATCACTAGATCATCAGTACTCTAGTATTTCTGATGCCCTGAATGCAGAGAAGGCAGATTTCATAGTAGATAATATTATGATCTATGGAGTCAACTGTCTGCATTTGAATACTCGCCCCACCACTTACTGTTTATGTGACATTGGACAACTCACTCTACTTCTCTAAACCTCAGTTTCCCCATCTGTTGTATGGGACATTTATACCATCAATGTCATGAGGCTAATTGTGAGAATTAGGTGAAATAATGTGTTTAAGGTCTTTAGCATAGTGCCTGGCACATGTTAACCACTCATTCTGATCTATCACACATTTTACATCCCAAATTCTAGCTGATATTGCCATCTGTGGTCTAGTCTAATTTTCCAGATTTTATGCTTTGAACACTTTTCTAGCTATACCTTTTTGATAAACCAATATATGGATTCTCTCTCTGGCTACATTGCCTTCTGGAGTTCTGGATAAATCTCTGTCAATAACCTTTAGTTTATGGACCATTGTAGGCACAATTTGCCAGATATATTCCAACTCTCCACGTGAGACCTAGGCTCATATAATTCCCTTTAGCTCAGTCTATATGCATTGACATATTCCTATTGCCCAGAAGATTAGAAAAAAGGAGAAAGATGTGAGGCCATGATCCTACCACAAAAGAAATGGGTTATTCTTAGCATAACAAATGACAGTTGTCATCTCCAACACCCCATACTTTCGGGGGCAACATCCCTCTCACCTCCAACCAGGAGAAATAGGGCTGGTAATAGAGAAATCCAATGAGCAGGCATGTTGGGTGAGGAGAATGGGTAAGAAGAGAAAAGCAAAGTAAGCAACATCATCTAATTTTTATAAATGGAAAGGTCTCTGAAGTTGATTTATCAGTCCAATTGACACACAACATCTTATTCTCTACTCATCCTTTATCCCGTCAACAATGAACAACACCGCTTTAGAGTGATTTTCATATTCTTCTACTTTCCTCTTTTACTTCATTATTGGAATTTATAGTAGAAGATTTCCAGAGTTTACTTGTGCAAAGAATAATCTTGATTAGGAAATATTGAGCTAAATTCTACCATCTTCATAGGCACGATAGTTAAATAAAAGTTTGTGAATGACTACTATATTATATCATTAAAGTGTTTACAAGCATGTCCTTCAATATTTAGTGCACTTGCACTGAAATACAGAAATTTGGCAAATTTCTATTCCTGAAATAGAAATAGAAATTAATCAATGAAATAGAGCACATTAAATGTAGTGTAGATGAGAGGCATCTCTAAAGGTTGAGTAACAATATTTTTTGAGCTTCATTTTCTAATTTATAAATAGAAATAACATCAACGCTGTTTATCTGTGAATATCAATAAGGAAAACGAGTATAAAAAATTTTCAAAATCTGAAGTACCACATTGATTTAAGAATTTATTATGTTGCCAATCATACTAAATTATATTCCCTAATCCAGGGATGTTTTATGAAGTGTTCAATGTTTTGTCCTGTTGTTTGATTTTTCTAAGTAGTTTAGTTCTCAGTCCTGGCTGTACATTCAAATCATTTGAGTAGCTTTTAAAAAGTATTAATGCTCAGGAAATATCCTAGACTAAGAAAGGTAAAATCACTACGGTTGGGACCCATGCATTGGCAATTTTTTTTTTTTTTTTTTGCTTTAGCAGTTTTATAAAATTTCCCTGATTATTCTAAAGTTGGCAGGCAAGGTTGAGGGAATCTGTCCTGTCAGTACATCATCCTTTCCTTTGTGGTTATGAAAAGTCAATTCAGGTATTGGCTAGAAAACCCTTGATTTCAGAAAAAGTGACATAAGCCTCTGGACTAAAGATGACCATGTGACCCTAATTCAGAGATCAACCATTCTGGTTTGACCACACCTGGGACTTTCAATACTAAAACTGGTGAAGTTCCAGGCACAAAAAAGGTCAAGTTGGTCACCCTAGACCCTGATCTGGTAGATGAGTTGCACATTGCTGGGAAAGGTTTTATTCCTTCCTGGCTCGAGGGATTGGTTTGAGAGTAAATTTTCTGCCCTGGATGATCCCATTTTCTGGCTTAGAACATGGTCATGTGATGACATGACTTGCCACTGCACTAATCTGCAACCATGAGAAGAATGTCAAGAGGGCCATGAGAGACGTGGACCTGGAGCTCTGCCACAGCTGAGCAGCTAAACCAAAGCCAGAATTCTGCCCATTTCCAGAATTCTTGTCATGTGAGAATGCTTGTTTAAATCATGGTTAGCTGAACTTTTTGCTGTTTGCAGGAGTAAGCTCTCAGTGTATCCAACTGCAGAACCATAGAAACTGTAAACAGTCAGACATTTGTTCATCTCAGAATTGTCTCCAGATTCTGTTCACCACTGTCAGCTTCAAACTTTCATCTTTATCAGCTGTCCTGATTTTCTGTTTTGTTTGGCTTGTTATCCGCCTCCCCCCGCTGCCCTCCCCAGCACTACCACCACCCTTCACTGGAATTCAGGCTCTCTTCCTGACTCAGATCAGGGGATCGGCACACCCTCCAGAGAATGACAAGTCTGGGAACCCACACCTTGGCACCATATGCTGACACTTGCAGACAGCAGTTCACCTCCATTGCCTGGAGCAGGTCTCAGGGACACTGTGCTTGGTCAGAACTGCAGCATTGGCCACTAGCTTCTTGTCTGAGAAGAGGAGGGAAATCAAACAAGTTTGATGGCACTTTCACTGAATCTCTGCTCTTTATGGAATATCCAAATATTATTAATACTTGATAACTAATTTGAAAGCAAACTGATAGAACATCATTGTACCTTAGAACTCTGGAATATTAAATATGCATATTCTTCTTTATTAACATCTCATTATGCAGAAATACATATTTCACTGGATGACTTCTGCGATTGGTCCTTTGTGATTGTGCTTAAAAATTCCAACATCCCAAACTCTAATCCAAATGATGGAAGCAGGCCTGTGAAACCCAGTGTGTTTTTCAGAGAGAGAACAGAAGTGCAAATGTTGCCAAAGTCACTCTGCTCTTTTTCCTTTGGTTCTTCCCGACAGCATGTGTGGCTTTCCGAGAGCCAGAGCTGCACATGTGGGTCCTGGCAGAACTGTTCTCTGCGCCAGACTCACACAAGACTCCAACCAGGCTCAGACTTCTCTAAAGTGTTCTCACCTGGCCTCTCAGCCAACTGTTTCACTTTCCATTTTTATTGAGGGAGCTAAGTTGGCAGCAAAAACTGCACTTGTTCTATTATTGAAATAATTCTTTCCACTACCGCATCGTTCCTCCAGCATTTTATAGAATGCAGTTAAGTCTAACAGGTTGGTAAAAACAACTGTCAGTGATAGGAGACACAGTCTGTTTTATTCCCCGTATGCAAGCCTGTGATATGGAAACGCATATAGGTGCTGCTAAACACTTACCATGATAGATAACAGGAAGGGTGCCCGACTTCACGTGCGTTGTTCACCAGGGTGGAATCCTGGCACCGAGGAAGCAGCACTTTGATCTCATCCCTGAGCACTTAAGACCCAAGCTATTCCTGTAACATTTGGAAGAATGGAGACATATTGCTTGTCATGAAAATACCTATTACTTGGTGATTGGGCACACTTAAGGAAGCCAGACATTGGTGCAAATGAGTTTCTAATTTTCCCTTTGATTAAAAAATCAGGCCATGCCAAATGCACGTGGGATGGGCATAAGGAACTTCCTCTTTTTTGAGCTTTCCTGATCCTTATTTCGTCATCTATACTCTCTTGTCCTATATCCCCTCTCTCCTTCCCACATCTCTTCTTGGGTCCTTGCTCTTAACCCATCTGTTTGTAGTTCATTTCCCCCTGTTTTTTCCCTTAGTAGGGAAAACTATTTTTTTTTTTTTGCTTAGATCAGTTATTTCCCCTTCCTGCCAGGAGACCCGGTGCCCACCCTTCTAGTCCACCTGATGTCTCCCCTCACCTCCGGAGTCTTCCTGACCCTTGCAAGGGCTAAGAGTCACCCATGAGTCCCTGTAATACTTTGTTCTTTCAAGGCGAATGCACTATTTTATCATCAGTTCCTCTTTGGTTTGTCTTCCTCCGGGAACTGTGAGCAAACTGAGGGCAGGTACTGTCCTGCTCACTTCAGCATCATCTGTGCTGCCTCACAAATAGTAGATACTTGATAAAGGTGTGTTAGGTTAAGTTGAAGCATCAAGAGAATATTATTCTATAATTTTCTTGCCAGTAAAATTTAGATAAATCTTTAATACTTCACAGGATTGTTAAAATGAAACTTACACGTGTAACACATAACATACAGGAGCAAGGGACGTGGTGTACTGTCTGATCAAATGTGCTGAAATATTACTTTTATGTTCTTTCCTCTTCAATTCTTCTCTTGCTGTTTCTGATTATTTGGTGGCTAGAAGTCTATCTTTTTTTTTTTTTTTTTTTTTTGACATAGTCTCACTTTTTTGCCCTGGCTAGAGTGTGTGCCGTGGCGTCAGCCTAGCTCACAGCAACCTCAGACTCCTGGGCTTGAGCAATCCTACTGCCTCAGCCTCCCAAGTAGCTGGGACTACAGGCATGTGTCACCATGCCCGGCTAATTTTTTCTATATATTTTTAGCTGTCTAATT